>JARQOD010007202.1:0-39949 GCA_033576555.1 Oophaga sylvatica | reverse complement strand
GGGTGTCTCGCACCGTAACATACAGGCGAGAAAAATACACATGATCAGAGCTGCCCCATAGAGAAATATTGGTCCAAGTGTAATGCGTGGTTTTCACGCCTCTCACTCGTCCGTATTCCTCCTTAGGCTGTGGTTCCATGGTCCGGAACCACAGCGCATTTGACGGAGCGGAAATTCCGCTCTGTCCTAAGCCCCGCCCCCTTTTCGACTGCTCATTCCGAATGTGTTCCGGACACCTCCGGAACACATGCGGAATGATCGCAGGGCTGCATAGCCCTGTGTTATTCCCATTGCGGCGACGCAGCATCGCCGCAACGGGCTAGGACATGCTGCGGTCTGAAAAGACGCGCCGCATGTCCGGAAACGCAGGTCTTCCGCCTGCGTGTTTTACAGCATAGTGGAGACGGGATTTCTTGAAATCCCCTCCACTATGCTGTAACATCTGGACGCTGCGTGTTTGACGCTGCGCCAACGCACAGCGTCAAACACGCAGCTAATCCGGAATGTTTCCTGACCGTGGAAACATACCCTTAGTGTGACGCCGGCCTTAGAATGTGTATTATGGCAAGAAAAAAGCAGCTAAGTAAAGAAAAACGAGTGGCCATCATTACTTTAAGAAATGAAGGTTACTCAGTCTAAAAATTGAGAAAACTTTGAAAGTGTCCCCAAGTACAGTTGCAAAAACCATCAAGCGCTACAAAGAAACTGGCTCACATGAGGACCGCCCCAGGAAAGGAAGACCAAGAGTCACCTCTGCTTCAGAGGATAAGTTTATCCGAGTCACCAGCCTCAGAAATCGCAGGTTTACAGCAGCTCAGATTAGAGACCAGGTCAATGCCACACAGTTCTAGCAGCAGACACATCTCTACAACCAGGGCCGGCGCCGGGCAAGTGCCGGGCCTGAGCAGGCGGGGGCCACTCGCCGTCGGGCACCGGCCCATTAGCGGAGGAGAGCAGTGTCAGCGCCGCACTGGGCCCCCCGCTTCTCAGGACCCCGGCAGCGCGGCACAATACTTACCTCTCCCCGTGCCTCCGCTGCCGCAGCTCCGGGCTCCAGGGGGCGCCGGCGCTTCCCCCACAGCAGCGCCGCTGAATGACATCATCATTCAGCGGCCGGCTGTGGCAGAGAGCGCGGACGAAGGGACAGATGTGATGTGTGTGTGTATCAGTGTGTGTGTATGTAGTGCGGTGCTTTGTGTGTGTGTGTGTGTGTGTATGTATGTATGTGAGAGAGTGCTTGTGAGTCGCTCAGCCAGGGCCTCTGGGGTACTCGGCACCGAGCCCGTTCACTTCAATGGGGGATGTCACGGGTAACACAGCTCGGTCCGTGGCCCTGGGCGCTCATCAAAAGGGGGGTATTTACAGGGAATTAAAGTATATATACAGTTTATTCGTGACGCCACCTGTGGTACCTGGTCAGGATGACCAGCGCTGCAGGGTAAATCCTCTGAGCGGTTGTTACTGGGCGGCAAGGTGTTAAGTCTTCCACAGGCAAGACTGGGTCCCTCAGGGTATATGGCGGTGTAGGGGTGCAGGATCAATAAGGCAGACACACACACGAAAGTCTCTTTCTGTACCTTTACTGATGGTAGTTGCAGGCACGTCCCGGGAAGCTGGCAGGGTGGAGGATGCACGTCCAGTATTCCCACTGAGTAGGTGTAGGGCCTCCTTACTCCAGTTGTGTGAGTTTCTGACTTGTATAAAACGAAGTCTAACTGTCTTCAGCTATACGCCCGGCTGACTTTGTGGTGGAGCCTTCTCTTGGATAGAACTTAGTCTCTAATGGTTTGCGCTGACCAGACTCCTGTTCTTCCTGACCCCAGTTACGTATCAGCACTTGTGGGCCCCTGCGACTTGAAGTCCCACAGGGTCTCCGGTATCTCCTACTAGTCGTGTAGATGCTAGCAAGCTCGGACCCGGTGTCCGGTTGTTCAGAGTAGAGGTAAGCGATCAATGCTGTTTCAACCTCTGTCACTCTCTTTTCCCTTCCACTCGCCTTTCGTCCTACTCCGACCCTTAACATAAGCACACTAGCAGTAGATAGCTGATTCTCCTTTCTCTTCACCGCTCTCAAAGCGTCGGCACGCTTGTTCACTGAAACTACACTCAGTTGACTCAGTTCTGACCAGGCTGAAGTGGCTATCTTCCTCCACTATTACTGGCCTCCACACCGTGAACTAAGTTCCAGCTGTAGTCTTCAGTCTTTCAATCAGCTCTCAGCTAGAATAAACAGAACACCCCGTCTCTCTGAGGTAATCTGATCTAATCTGAGTTTCTGAGTTAACTCTCTCTCTCTCAGCTCATCTGAGGTGACTAGACTGTCTAGACTGACTGACTGCTGTCCTACACTACTCTATATATACTGCAAAAGGGCTCCCTCTGGTGAATCTAGGGAATAGTGCAGGTGAGTTGTGTGCATATAGATCTCTGTGGGTTTACCTTTGATGCATCCACCTGGGAACATGTGGCTCCAGACACAGCTGGGCTACACACTTGTGTGCTGCGGTGCTGTCTGTGTGTGATGATGGGCAGGCATTGTTGATAATGGGCAGGCATTGATGATGATGGGCAGGCATTGATGATGATGGGGAGGAATTGATGATGATGGGGAGGCAATGATGATGATGGGCAGGCATTGATGATAATGGGGAGGCAATGATGATGATGGGGAGGCGATGATGAGGAGGCAATGATGATGATGGGCAAGCATTGATGATGATGGGGAGGCCATAATGATGATGGGGAGGCGATGATGATGATAGGCAGGCATTGATGATGATGGGGAGGCGATGATGATGATGGGCAGGCATTGATGATGATGGGGAGGCATTGATGATGATGGGGAAGCAATGATGATGATGGGCAGGCATTGATGATAATGGGGAGGCAATGATGATGATGGGGAGGCGATGATGAGGAGGCAATGATGATGATGGGCAGGCATTGATAATGATGGGGAGGCCATGATGATGATGGGGAGACAATGATGATGATAATGGGGAGTCTTTCCACAGCGTCCTTTCCTGAGCCGTAACAGTGCAGAACGCAGCGCAGAGGAGAGCTCCATATTTTATATGGAGCATTATATGTGGACCAGTATCCTGTATGGAGCATTATATGGGGACCAGCATCCTGTATGGAGCATTATATTGGGTCCAGTATTCTGTATGGAGCATTATTTTGGGTCCAGTATTCTGTATGGAGCATTATATGGGGGATGGGGGGGAGACTATGTGGTGCCCATAATATTGTATGGAGGACTGTACTGTCCAGTCTGTACTGTGCGCTGTAAGGATTTGGCGGTTTCTGAGCTATTGTACAATTTACAATAGATATCACTCATGTAATGGAAGAAGTGAAGTATTTGGCATTGTACCGTACCTATATTTCTCTGCCATATTTGTGCATCATGAATTGTGGTCTGTGTTAAAGGGGCCACTGAGACTCTTTCGCCTGGGGCCCATAAAAACCTGGAGACGGCCCTGTCTACAACAACTGTTAAGAGGAGACTTTGTGCACAGGCCTTAATGGTAAAATAGCTGCTAGGAAACCACTGCTAAGGACAGGCAACAAGCAGAAGAGACTTGTTTGGACTAAAGAACACAAGGAATGGACATTAGACCAGTGGAAATCTGTGCTTTGGTCTGATTAGTCCAAATTTGAGATCTTTGGTTCCAATGAGGGAATGAAAAAATTGCTGAAAATGAAGTAAAAGGAAGGAGAAACATCTGGGTAAGAGTACAAACCAAATACACAAACAGCCCCACCAACTACCTTCCATAGTATCGGAGTCTAGAACTGGCTAACGGCCTACCTCTAAGTATACCCAGTGGCGGACACAGACTGCAGAGGGCCCCTGTGCAAGAAATCTTCCCCGCCCCCCCCATACAGCAACAAAGTTAAGTAAACGAGGGGGTGTCCGGCAGTGCTGCGAGTGCCTGGCGGTACTGCGGGTATCTCTGACACTGCTGCGGGGGTCTCCGGCTGTGTCCGGTGCTGCGTGAGGCTCTGCCGACATTTTGTGAAAGGCCAGAGCCCCCGCATCTGCATGGTTTCCCATGCGGTGGACTCCGGGAAAATGGCCGCCGGGTGCGGCACATGCGCAGATGGAGATCTCGGCACCAAGATCTCAGGAGATAAAATCTTAGTGCTGAATTCTCATCTCCCGAGATCTTGGTGCTGAGATATCCATCTGCGCATGCGCCGCACCTGGTGGCCATTTTCCCTGAGTCCACCGCATGGGAAACCATGCAGCGGCGCGGGCTCTGGCCTTTCACAAAATGTCGGCACAGCTTCCCCGCAGCATCGGACACCTGCAGCAGCACTGGAGACACCAGCAGCACCGCCTAACACTTGGAGCACTGCCGACACTACCTCATCCCACCCTGTGGCCTGCAGCAACGGTACCTGTAAAATATATACGCATTGTAAGACGCACCCCCATTTTCCCCCCAAATTTGGGTGAAAAAAAGTGCGTCTTATAAGCGATTCTTTATGCAACTGCTGGTCTAATTGAAAGAGATCGCAGCCGGACAAAAATCAGGCTGCTGCATGTCACTAGCAGGCCACTGTGCACAGAATTTGAGGATATGTCACTTTCCTTAGGTCACAGGCATTAGTGATGAGTGAACGTGCTCAAATAAGTCATTATCTGAGCACGCTTGTGTGCTGAATGACTTCAGCCTGCTCAAATAATATTTTCGACTCTCCACCGTTTCATGTCTCGTGACTGTTCGACAGCTGCCACACATGCAGTGATTGCCTAACAAACAGGCTATCCCCACGTGCTGCGACTGGTCACGAACCATGGAGCAGCGGGGGCTCGAACATATTATTAGAGAACGCTGAAGGTGCTTTATTAGCACCTGAGCATGCTTAGATAACGCCTTATACGAACATGCTCGCTCATGACCAGTAACCACAACTCCCAACATGGTTCATATATAAATTGTTGTTTCTTTTTCAATTACAATACTGTATGCTTACAAAAAGTCCACATGGCAGCAAAGATCCCCTCAGCCTGGTCCACACTCATCCTCTGCAGCAGCTTCCCGCCGAAAGTGCAACTCCAGTGCACAGAAGACACTGGCAGCTCATCCTGTCAGCCAATGACAGATGTGCTTGTAAGGCAAAGTCTGTGATTGGCTGAAAGGTAATGCTGCACAAATGTCACTGTGCACTCCAGACAGGTAACGGGTGCTCTGTAAATCGTCGTCTATCCATCCCCCTATCTAGATCGATCATCATCATTTAATACATTTATTCCCGGCGGGCCCCTATCTAGACCAGCGATTCCTCCTCTGTCCTCTCACCAACTCGACCTCCTATTTTCATGTGTCTGTATAATCCAGCCTGGTCCAGACCCAGTCCTGCGATCACTGCTGAGGCTCTGGGAAGCGTGCACAGCAGCAGGGAGAGGCCCTCCGGCTCCCTCCTCTCTTCCTGCTCCAGCATCTGCGTGCTCACTCTGCAGCCCTTCACCTCACCGCAGACTGTACGGTCCAGTGGCAGCCGGCCGGACAATGTGTGCAAGTGCTAACAGGAGAAGCAGGGGGCCCATTTGACCTTCATATCACATGTGTGCAGCAGAGCGGGCCCCCTGCTTCTCCTGTTAGCAGTAATAGTGCCGCCAGCTGTCATTCACAACTTAGCTTTCTTTTTTTTTTTAAATAATAATTTTTATAATTTTAACATATAACATAAGTATGTAAATATACATTCCAAAGCATTGTTCTTAGCTTAAGTATTCAACATTCCAGTTTTTGATTATCACACTACTAATTGTATGGTCTAAATGCAAACTAAACATCAAAAAAAAAATTTTTCCCTTCCCCATTACCCTCCCTCTTCCCAAACATACAGGAAACACTTGTATATTCCTTGTGTGCTCCTCAACCTTTCTTTTCGTCCTCTTCTTAATCCCTTACACATTCTTGAACATTTAGTCTGCATCTATAATTTATACTGCGTCTTAACCCGTATCCCTTCCACCTTTTCCATCGACATTCAAATCAGCTATTTTCAACTTCCCCAATGTTCCACCCAAGTCTTCCAGTATGTACCAACTGGTCTGTTCAAAGGGTTTCATAATTCCCTGAAGCTCTTTGTTTGCGTAATGTCTAAGTAAGAAGCATTTCCATTTTGTTATGAGCGATTTTATACTCTTTTCCTTGTTACGCTCGGCTTCCAGCCATTCTAAGTGAAACAAAGTCTTCATTTGACCCATTATAACTTTCCGATTTGGAATGGAATCGCTCAACCAATCCTTTAATAGGCTTCTTTTGGCTATCATACAAATTAAGTGGAACATTGGAGATAATGTGTCCTTCCCTTTTTGTTGTGGGTCTTCTTCCCCTTTCCAGTAATGGAAGAGGAACGGTAACGGGTGCAGTGATATGTTCCCAATACCCATATTTTCCATCATATGTTTTATGTCTATCCAGAATTCCTGTACTTTAGGGCATCCCCAGAGTCCGTGTAGCAGATCAGACTTTCCGAGTTTGCATTTTGGGCAATGTACCAGACGATCCCTCATTGTTCTAGATACTGGTATGTTGAAGGCCAGTATAGCCCTGTGCATAATCCTAAATTGTGAGTCTCTCCAAACCTCACTTAAGATGTTTTTCCGAACTACCTGCCAACCCGCCAGTATTTTTTCCCCAATTTCCTCACCCTCTATTTGTTTGGCCCTGGATCTAAATGTTTTCTCTATGTCCATTTTCCCAAGGATGGCTTTCAGACTTCTGTATATTGCAGATATATTGCGTGTACCTGCTCGGTCAAATAATAGATTATCCATTGCATTCCCCCTCGTCTCTTCCCTCACATTTATTAAATGCGTCATTATTGTCCCTTTTATTTGCCCAAATTGTAGGAATTGTTGTTCACTTAGCTTGAATTTTGATATTATCTCTTCCCTATTCAGCCACCTATTTTCTTCTTCATGCAGTAGATTAGCTATTTTATGGATCCCCTTCACCCTCCATTCCTGAAATAGTTTGTTCTCTGCTATTTGTTGGAACGCAGGGTTTCCCCATATAGGTAAATCTCTCGATATTCTCCAAGATAATTTAAGTTTTCTCCTAAGTTCCTTCCATGTAGCTATTGTATCCCGATACACTATTGAATTTTTTATTTTTTTAGGCAGTAGGCTTTGTGGCATGTGTAATAAGGCGACTAAGTTCCACGGGTACGCATACGATTTTTCCAGGGCGGTATCAGAAAACCCACTAGTGTCTTTAAACCAATCTACTATGTGACGGGAAATACACGCTAGATTATAACCTCTTATGTCTGAAAAGTTTACCCCTCCCTCTTCCCTGGAAGCCATTAGTGTAATCAGTTTTATACGGGTCTTCGACCTCTCCAGATAAATTTCCTGATAGCCGAGTATACTTTCTGCACATCAACATGCTTTAGGAGAACAGGGATGGTCTGCAACGGATACATGAGTTTCGAGAAACTCATCATTTTTAAAAGGTGAATCCTGCCCAATAGACTCAAAGGCAAATGTTGCCACCTATCTAATTCCTGTTGAATTTTGGAGATGACTGGAGGAAAATTTAAGTTATATATTGACTCTGGTTTTCTACCCAGCTTGATCCCCAGATATGTTATATATTTTTGGATATTGGAATACTACATATTTCCTTTTCCACCATACTACTTCTGTCTCTATCTGTTAAGTGGAGAATTTCACATTTGCTTTTATTTAGAGTGAATCCCGAATACCTACCAAAATTTTCCATAAGATCCAGGACCCCCGGCAGATCTCTTGCCACTTCAGCCATGTAGAGTATGATATCATCTGCAAAATACGAGGCCTTAAGCTTCATGCCCCTTGCTGGTATCCCTTCAAATACTTCATGTTGTTCTAGGTATCGTGCAAGGGGTTCTAATGCCAGATCAAATATTAGCGGGGACAAAGGACATCCCTGACGTGTTCCCTTTTCCAGAGGAAAATTTGCCGATAAATGACCTGGTGTTTGAATTCTTGCTGCGGGGTTAGCATATAGGGCTTTTATAAAATTTCTAAAATTTCCCACAAGCCCAATTTTGTCCAAAACTTGTCCTACCCAACTCCACTTCACCTTATCAAAAGCCTTCTCTGCGTCTAGTGTAACCAGAGCCGGCATACCTCGACTGATTTCTTCTTTATTTATTGCATCAATGGCTAACAATGTACGTCTTACATTTGTAACTGCACTCCTACCTTTCACAAAGCCCACCTGTGCAGGTGTTACTAATGTTGGGAGTATCTCTGCTAATCTGTTTGCCATGAGTTTGGATATTATTTTAACATCTTGATTTATCAAGGATATAGGTCTATAAGATGCTGGGTCCTCCACATTTTTCCCTTCTTTTGGTATTAAGCTAATATGAGCTACATTAGTGCCCACCAACAAATCCCCCCTGTAACAATTCATTATACCATACAGTCAAAGTAGGGGTTATTTGTTGGGACATGACCTTATAAAAATCGCCCGTGAACCCATCCGGCCCAGGTGCTTTTGCAGCTGGCAATCCCCCAATGGTACTCTTCACCTCCTCCTCTGTAATGGGAGCATTTAGCATATTTAACTGTGACTCTGTGACATAAGGCATGTCAATTTGTTTTAGAAATTCCCCACCCCTATTTGTGCCCTTGGACTCTTCTAAATATAAGTTAGCATAATACTCCCGCAGGGTTGTTTATTTCCCTAGGTTATCTACCATTAAACCCTCTCTAGTCTTAAGCTTTAAGATATTATTCTTTCCCTTCCTGCCCTTTGCCAAGTTTGCTAATAGCTTTCCTGCTTTATCCCCATATCTCCTCAGCTCTATTTCCATTTGCGTCTTTCTAAATAATTCTTTTTTTTCCGCCCATACGTCAAAATCCCTTTTGGCCTCCCTCCATTCATCCCTAGTTTTTGCTGTATTTTGTTGTTGAAAGTGCAAGCATTTCTCCCTTAATTTCCTACTAAATTCCTCATATTTAGTGTTTGTTTGTTTTTTTAATGTATGCACATACGCTATTAGTTTCCCTCTCAGGACCGCCTTTCCTGCTTCCCAGTATGTTTGTGGTTTCA
Organism: Oophaga sylvatica; assembly: GCA_033576555.1. Lineage (NCBI taxonomy): Eukaryota > Metazoa > Chordata > Amphibia > Anura > Dendrobatidae > Oophaga > Oophaga sylvatica. The sequence goes on along the minus strand of JARQOD010007202.1, from coordinate 30,881 downwards.
GATCATCCGTCGAATTGTGGTAAGAATACTCCTCCCACCATTGCTGCAATATCACTTTAAATTGCTCATCCCCAAGGAGAAACGATGGGAATCTCCATATGTAATCCGTTCCCCTTGGAAACCGCTCAAGTAAATTTAGAGAGATTGGCGCATGATCCGAAATCACCATTTCCTCAATTTTCGACTTTTTGCATCTGTCTAGTAGCCCTCTACTCACCAATATATAGTCAATTCTAGACCAAGTTTGATGTGGGTGGGAAAAGTGTGTAAATTCTCGTTCATTGGGTGATTCCAACCTCCAAACATCCGATAAATCTGAGTCCTCTATTAATTCTGCCAATAGAGTTGATTTCCCACTAGTTTTTTCCCCTCTTGTCCCCACGTGACTCAATCGATCTTCCTCGATAAAGTGTGTATTGTTGTAATCTCCTCCTACTATCATGTTCTTTGTTGTGTTTTGCAATATTTTGAAACGTAGTTGCTCAAAAAAAGGTTTTTGGTCTGTGTTGGGCTCATATATATTGATTACACAAATTTCTTCCTCATTTCTTTCTAGCTTTAGCATTATGTACCTTCCATCTGTATCCCGTTCTACCTGCCTTACTTTGTACGGTAGATTTTTGTGCAGCAATATTAGAACACCTGCCTTTCTTCCCACCCCCTCTGATCCATACACCTCTCCCACCCACAGTTTTTTCATACTAAACATATCTTCATTTCTCAGATGTGTTTCCTGCAATAATGCAATATCTGCTTCTAGTTTCTTTAAATGACGCAGAACCATCATTCTTTTAGGCGGGGCTCTAAGCCCCTTTACATTCCATGATACAATGTGCATACTATGATATTTTCATTTTTGAGTTATAAGTTGGGTGCTCACACCAAATAATCACAATTTTGTTCTGACTTACATTGTGTTCCTGCATGTCTCCCCTTTGAACAAAAAACAAGTTAACAACCAACAACAAACAATCACTCAATAGCATTTTTCTGTGACTTCCTTTTTCTGGCTTATTCCCCCACACTCTCCTCCCCGGCAATATTTGTTTCGTTAAGCAATCTCTAAGTTCTTTAAGTGATCACCCCCTCAAGTGACTACAAATAGGAAAGTCCTTGGGTCGCCAGTCATATTAAAGTGTCCTTCTCCCTGCTTTATCCCCTCCAGAGTGTATTACTTATCTGCTTCAATATCCACTTCCTGGAATGTCTTGTGATGTCGGGGTGTTCTTTGTCTTTGGGTCTGTGGGATCATCCTCTTCTCTCTCTGTACTTTGTTCTGCTTTTCTCCCCTGCTTCGGCGATGTTTCGACCTCTGTTTCATCTTGTCCGTTTTTCCTCAGCAGCTTCAGTATGTATTCTTCTGCATCCTTCGGATTTTGAAAGCTTTTTGTTGAGCCATCTGTGTGCCTTACTTTCAATATGGCCGGGTACAGTAACTGGAACTGTATATGATTTTTAAATAGTCTGGAACAACATTCACTAAACATTCTGCGCCGTTTATTAACTTCCACAGAATAGTCATTGAAAATGATAATTTTGTGTTCTTGAAAACTTAACGGCTCTCTTCGACGTCTGAACGCTCGCAGAATGTTTTCCTTATCGTTAAAGTCCAAGTACTTGGCTATTGCTTGCCTTGGTCTCTGGTTTTTCTCTGGTGTATTGTTCGGTCTTTCAGGGCCTATTTCGGTGCGCCCTTTCTACCCTCCTGTGAGAGGCTATTCCCAGAGCCTCTGGTAGATCATCTTCAAATATTCTCTGAAGTTGTCTGGGCTTGATAGTCTCTGGGTGTCATGTATAGTGTACAGTTCCTATAGCGTCTTGTGCTTGGGTGCGAGGAAAACACAGGAGACATAGGTTGAAATGAAATGACTTGTATTACTTCATACAAGCAAGCTGAAAAGTTCACACAGTTTGCAGGAACAGCGACAGGAGACACAGCAGGCCAGAGTAACTTCAAGCACTACAATAAATCTCCAAAGCAGGTTCAGGATCTCTTCTCTGTACCGTAATTCCTCTGCAAACATGGATTCACCAAACAGCAGGTTTCCAGAGTCCAAAAGTGTTCCAAGGTTCCTCAGTAGGGAATAGCTGGAGTACAAGTCCAAGGTTTCCAGGAGTCAGGTCACAGACAGACTGAGGCTTGATTCAGGAGCACTGATTGTTCAGCTGAGGCTGCTTAAGAAGCAAGAGGGAAGAATCAGGGCGGGAACATGAAAACTGGAAACTCCATATTAACTGAGGGCAAGAGCTGCAGAAAGACAGAAAGCAAAATGGCCGACGGAAAACTGAGTTTCAAGGAACATGTCAACAGAGACAAAGAACCTTACATTACTCCCCCTTAGGGACAACCTCCGGATGACCTCAGACCAGGCTTGTCAGGGTACCTCTGATGAAACTGGTGGAGCAGGCGAGGAGCATTTACATTATTGACTGGTTCCCATGAGTTGTCCTCCACTGGGTAGCCCTGCCATTTAATCAAATATTGCAACTGATTTCTGTACAACCTGGAATCTAGAATCCTTTCCACCATAAATTCTTCCTGACCATCGACCAGCACTGGGTCAGGGCAAGGAGAAGAACGTCCAGGAAACGTATTGGGTGTTGCAGCCTTTAGTAGGGATACATGAAAGACAGGGTGGATTCTCATAGTTCTGGGCAGTTGAAGACGACAAGCAACAGCACTTATAATCTTATTGATCTTATAAGGTCCAATGTACTTATGTCCCAATTTAGACGATGGAATCTTTAATTTAAGATTTCTGGTTGACAGCCAGACCAAATCTCCTACCTTGAAAGCTGGTGCAGGTTTACGAAATTTATCTGCTGCTTTCTTGTACCTTTCCTGAGCCAATTCTAGATTTTCATTTAGAAGATCCATATTCTTTTGTAAAGAAGCGATTCTTTCAGCCACTGCCGGCAAGGGCGTATCTATGGGAAATCGAGGAAGAATGTGTCATGGGTGCATCGCCACGAAGATCGTCGCGATTGCACATTCTGACTTCTCACAGCTGAGCTGCTGTTTCTTTGTTTTTTGGTAATGAGAGAGTTAATTTTACCTAGCTCTTTGCTAAGGCTAGGTGCAGCCTCGCCCGGCTGCTTTTGATTATGTTCTAATTAGTTTCCTTTATATTTCTGCCAGTCTGGGTGTTAGAGGCCGGTGAAAGCATTCATGTAGTTTAGCAGACTGGATCGGTTCTGAGAATACTTAAGCTAAGAGCTCCTTAGTTGTTTTTACTCTTACAGCTTATAGTTTTTCTCTGAGACCTTAGGTGTTCCTACTGTGTGTGAGTGTTGTATGTAAGACTTTATTTACTTTATTTCTTGTCTTTCTTGTATGTCTTTCTGTTCATTAACCGTTACCTGTTCATTCCCTTTGGTGGTATTCAGGGTCCTTCTTAGGACTAGAATACAGTTGGCAGGGATTGATAGGAGACAGGGTTTACGCTGGTGGCCTGGACCTCTGTACCTTTAACAGTACCTCCAGGTTGAGGGATTAGTTAGGACCCCAGTTTAGGGTCAGCTTAGACCCCGGTCACCCTCTAGCCGGAGACAGCGTTTAACGGATTCCGTTTTGACCCACTGGACATTCTGTCAGGTAAATCTATGTTATCATATATCTATGCGCATGTTATATAGTATGTTGCCCTTTTGATATAGGTTACTGACATCACATATATATATCTGCTATACAGCGTGACATTTTCACCGGCCAAAACTAAAGATTCTCCCCAGCTGTCATGGATCCAGTGGCCCAGCTGGCCCGGCAGTTGCAGGGGTTGTCCATGGAATTTGCAGACATTAAGTCCAAGGTTTTGTCCCTCCCGGAGCAAACCAGATCTGAACCTAAGGTTGCTCTCCCGGACAGGTTCACTGGTGGGCGGGACAAATTTTTTACTTTCCGGGAGGCATGTAAATTGTACTTTCGGCTGCGGCCTCGGTCATCTGGGAGTGAAGAGCAGAGGGTGGGAATTGTTATCTCGCTCTTACAAGGGGACCCTCAATCTTGGGCGTTCTCTATTCCTCCAGGCTCCCCAGATCTCCAGTCAGTGGATCGATTTTTTACTGCCCTGGGTCTGGTATATGATGATCCGGATCGAGTCTCCCTTGCTGAAACAAGGTTACGTAAAATACGGCAAGGAAATCGTCCAGCGGAGGAGTATTCTTCTGAGTTCCGTAGATGGGCAACAGATACTCAGTGGAATGACCCAGCTCTTAGGAGCCAGTTTTGTCAAGGGTTGTCTGACAAATTAAAAGATGTGTTGGCTCAGTATGATTCTCCTCCATCACTGGAGGCTGCTATGGCCCTCGCTATTCGCATTGATAGACGACTTCGGGGAAGACGCGAGGTAACTCCGCCCCCCGTGATGACTCCACCTACTACTAAAGTCCCTTATACTGAGGTTCCCCTGGTCTGTTCTGAGGAACCCATGCAGTTGGGAGGGACATCATTTTGTAGGAGGGAATCGGCGGTGCGCCGCAAGTCTAGAAGGTGTTTCTTTTGCGGGAGAGAGGGACATTTTGTTGGGGGGTGTCCATCCCGGACCTCTTTGAGCCAAGGAGTTAACCTGGGAGTGTGTATTTCGTCCCCAAATCCCTCTCAGTTTCTCGTGCCTGCGGAGGTGGTGATTGGTACTAGAACTGAGAGGATTTCTGTTTTTCTTGATAGTGGGTCTGGGTCTAATCTGGTGGACGCTCGGTTTGCCCAGGTGCATGGTATGCAACTGAGTGTATTGGCCAAACCGGTCCCTATACTCTCTATTGATTCTAGACCTCTTGGTCAAGGTAGCTTGGTACAAGCTGTTCATAACATAGATCTTCGAGTAGGGGCAATACATAAAGAGCAATTGTCTTGTTATGTGTTGGAGGGTCTACCTACTCCTATTGTGTTGGGACTTCCTTGGTTGGCTAAACATAACCCAGTGATTGATTGGCAATCCAGAAAGATAAGCCAGTGGGGTGAATTTTGCAAGAATAACTGCATGAGCACGGTCATCGGTGCGGTTGTGCCTAGGACTTTGCCTCCTTTTCTGGAGGACTTTGGGGAGATGTTCTCAGAGGAGGGGTGTAAAGAGTTACCTCCTCATCGCGCATATGACTGCTCAATAAAGTTGCTTCCTGATGCCTTATCTCGTACTTTCCCAGGGACCGGGAGGATGGATGATCCGGTTCCTATTCCTCAGGAGGGAGTTGTAGTGTCAGCTGTATGCTCTGAGCTTGAGGGGGAGGTATTGGGGGCTCAGGGGGACACCCCTGTGGGACTTCCAGGGAGACTGATAGTTCCAGATCGGTTAAGACTGAAGGTTACGGAGAACCGTTACAAACGGATGGCTGATAGGGGGAGAGTTTCTGGTCGAGATCTGAAGGTGAACGATCTGGTGTGGTTGTCTACCAGGAATATAAAACTTAAAGTTCCCTCCTGGAGGTTGGGTCCCAGATTCATCGGGCCGTACAGGATCAGTTCCATAATTAATCCTGTGGCATTTCGTCTGGACCTCCCTCCTACGTTTAAAAATCATAATGTGTTTCACAAGTCATTACTTAAAAAGTATGTGGCACCAGTCATACCGTCACCTCTACCTCCTTCAGTGGTGGTCAATGATAACGTGGAAATTCATGGGTCGAAAATCATTGACTCACGTCTCAGTCGCCGATCCCTTCAGTACTTAGTTCATTGGAGGGGGTATGGTCCTGAGGAGGGGACGTGGGTCCCTGCGTCTGATGTTAACGCAGATCGATTGGTTCGGACCTTTCACACAACTCACCCGGACAGACCTGGTCATGAGGGTCCGGAGGCCCCTCGTAGAAGGGGGGGTACTGTCATGGGTGCATCGCCACGCAGATTGTCGCGATTGCACATTCTGACTTCTCACAGCTGAGCTGCTGTTTCTTTGTTTTTTGGTAATGAGAGAGTTAATTTTACCTAGCTCTTTGCTAAGGCTAGGTGCAGCCTCGCCCGGCTGCTTTTGATTATGTTCTAATTAGTTTCCTTTATATTTCTGCCAGTCTGGGTGTTAGAGGCCGGTGAAAGCATTCATGTAGTTTAGCAGACTGGATCGGTTCTGAGAATACTTAAGCTAAGAGCTCCTTAGTTGTTTTTACTCTTACAGCTTATAGTTTTTCTCTGAGACCTTAGGTGTTCCTACTGTGTGTGAGTGTTGTATGTAAGACTTTATTTACTTTATTTCTTGTCTTTCTTGTATGTCTTTCTGTTCATTAACCGTTACCTGTTCATTCCCTTTGGTGGTATTCAGGGTCCTTCTTAGGACTAGAATACAGTTGGCAGGGATTGATAGGAGACAGGGTTTACGCTGGTGGCCTGGACCTCTGTACCTTTAACAGTACCTCCAGGTTGAGGGATTAGTTAGGACCCCAGTTTAGGGTCAGCTTAGACCCCGGTCACCCTCTAGCCGGAGACAGCGTTTAACGGATTCCGTTTTGACCCACTGGACATTCTGTCAGGTAAATCTATGTTATCATATATCTATGCGCATGTTATATAGTATGTTGCCCTTTTGATATAGGTTACTGACATCACATATATATATCTGCTATACAGCGTGACAGAATGTTAGGATGATAACCTAGATTGGAGTAAAAAGGAGACTGCTTAGTGGAGGCGCTCTGAGAGTTGTTATAAGAGAACTCAGCCAGTGGAAGTAGATCCACCCAATCATCCTGTAGGTGGCAGATAAAACAGCGGAGATACTGCTCCAGGGTCTGATTGGTTCGTTCTGTCTGTCCATTAGTCTGGGGATGAAAAGCAAAAGAAAGGTTTACTTTAATGTCCAATGCTGCACAGAAATTTTGCCAAAACCTTGAAGTGAATTGCACCCCTCGATCCGAAATGACCTCATCCGGTACTCCATGTAAGCGAAACACATTCTTAATCATCAAGTCTGATGTCTGTTTTGCAGTGGGTAAGCCGACACAAGGGATAAAATGAGCTGCCTTTGTTAGACGGTCAACCACCACTAGAATGGTGTTCTTCCCTTGAGAGGTTGGTAACTCCACAATGAAGTCCATAGAAATGGATCCCCACGGGCGGGACGGGGTGGGAAGAGGTTGCAACAGACCAGTTGGTGAGGAGCGAGGTGTTTTGCATCTTGCACAGACTTCACATGAAGTGACATAGTTTAAGACATCTTTCCTGTAAGTGGGCCACCAAAAGAAACGAGAAAGAAATTCTTGTGTAATGTATGGTGTACAGTTCATATAGCGTCTTGTGCTTGGGTGCGAGGAAAACACATGAGACACAGGTTTGATATAGTAGGACTTGTATTACTTCATACAAGTGGCAAAAAGGGTCACACAGTTTGCAGGTACAGAAGCAGGAGACACAGCAGGCCAGAGTAACTTAAGCTCAGCAATAACTCTCCACAACAGGTTCAGGATCTCTTCTCTGTTACCGTAATTCCATGCAAACGTGGATTTATCAAATAGCAGGTTTCCAGAGTCCACAAGTGTTCCAAAGTTCCTCAGTAGGAAATAGCTGGAGTACAAAGTCTAAGGTTTCCAGGAGTCAGGTCACAGGCTCACTGCAGGCTTGATTCTGAAGCACTGATTGCTCAGCTGAGGCTGCTTAAGAAGCAAGAGGGAGAGAATCAGGGCGGGAACATGAAAGCTGTAAACTCCATATTGACTGAGGGCAAGAAGCTGCAGCAAGACAGAAAGCAAAATGGCCGACGGAAAAACTGAGTTTCAAGAAACATGTACAAAGAACCTTACATTACTCCCCCCTTAGGGACAACCTCCGGATGACCTCAGACCAGGCTTGTCTGGGTACCTCTGATGAAACTGGCGGAGCAGGCGAGGAGCATTAACGTTATTGACTGGTTCCCATGAGTTGTCCTCCACTGGGTAGCCCTGCCATTTAATCAAATATTGTAACTGATTTCTGTACAACCTGGAATCTAGAATCCTTTCCACCACAAATTCTTCCTGACCATCGACTAGCACTGGGTCAGGGCAAGGAGAAGAACGTCCAGGAAACGTATTGGGTGTTGCAGCCTTTAGTAGGGATACATGAAAGACAGGGTGGATTCTCATAGTTCTGGGCAGTTGAAGACGACAAGCAACGGCACTTATAATTTTACTGATTTTATAGGGTCCAATATACTTATGTCCCAACTTAGACGATGGAATCCTTAACTTAAGATTTCTGGTTGACAGCCAGACCAAGTCTCCTACCTTGAAAGCTGGTGCAGGTTTACGAAATTTATCTGCTGCTTTCTTGTACCTTTCCTGAGCCAATTCCAGATTTTCCTTTAGAAGATCCATATTCTTTTGTAAAGACGTGATTCTTTCAGCCACTGCTGGCAAGGGCGTTTCTATGGGAAATCGAGGAAGAATGTTAGGATGATAACCTAAATTGGAGTAAAAAGGAGACTGCTTAGTGGAGGCGCTCTGAGAGTTGTTATAAGAGAACTCAGCCAGTGGAAGTAGATCCACCCAATCATCCTGTAGGCGGCAGATAAAGCAGCGGAGATACTGCTCCAGGGTCTGATTGGTTCGTTCTGTCTGTCCATTAGTCTGGGGATGAAAAGCAGAAGAAAGGTTTACTTTAATGTCCAATGCGGCACAGAAATTTTGCCAAAACCTTGAAGTGAATTGCACCCCTCGATCCGAAATGACCTCATCCGGTACTCCATGTAAGCGAAACACATTCTTAATCATCAAATCTGATGTCTGTTTTGCAGTGGGTAAGCCGACACAAGGGATAAAATGAGCTGCCTTTGTTAAACGATCAACCACCACTAGAATGGTGTTCTTCCCTTGAGAGGTTGGTAACTCCACAATGAAGTCCATAGAAATGGATCCCCACGGGCGGGACGGGGTGGGAAGGGGTTGCAACAGACCAGTTGGTGAGGAGCGAGGTGTTTTGCATCTTGCACAGACTTCACATGAAGTGACATAGTTTAAAACATCTTTCCTGTAAGTGGGCCACCAAAAGAAACGAGAAAGAAATTCCTGTGTCTTTAGAATTCCTCTATGCCCAGCTATCTTGGAATCGTGGATGAGTTGCAATACTCTCAATCTGACTGTTTCAGGTATATACAGACGTTGTCCCTGAATCCACACACCATTTTTAAAGACAAGACTTACGTCCCTTGGGGGTTGTGCCAACAAGGAATCCGCATGGTATGCTTCCTTGATGTCCTTAAGTAGGTCTTGATTATGAATCACTCCCAGGAATCTAGAGTCAGGAAGAATAGTCTTAGGAGGAGTAAGTGGACGGGTCTCTGCTGAATGAATCCTAGAGAGTGCATCAGCCTTTCCATTGCGCGATCCTGGCCTATAAGAAATTACAAAATTAAATTGGTTTAGGAAAAGATTCCAGCGAGCCTGGCGAGGAGTCAGGCACTTAGCCGACCTGATAAATTCAAGGTTACGATGGTCTGTCAGGACGACTATTTGCTGTGCAGCTCCCTGAAGAAGGTGTCTCCATTCTTTGAAGGCGGCAATAATGGCCAACAACTCTCTATTGCCCTCATCGTAGTTCCTCTCAGCCGAAGACAACTGCTGGAAAAGAAGGCACAGGGATGCAAGACATTCTTCTCACCTGTTCTCTGAGAGAGTATAGCTCCAACGGCACAGTCTGAAGCATCCACCTCTATTATGAAGGCAAGCTCGGGTTGGGATGTACTAAGATAGGTGCGGTGGTAAATTTATCCTTTAAACAGGAAAATGCTTCCTGAGCTTGCGGGGTCCAGGAGAACCTAGACTGTTTCCGGGTAAGTTTGGTGATAGGTGACACTACCTCAGAAAAATTCTTAATGAAACGTCTATAGAAGTTGGCAAACCCGATGAAACGCTGCACCTCCTTCACATTTCTAGGAATTGGCCAATCCTTGATGGCTTGGGTCTTGCTTCCATCCATACTAATCCCTTGCGTAGATAGTACATACCCCAGAAATTGAATTTCGGTCCTATGGAATTCACATTTTTCAAGTTTGATGTAGAGATGGTTTTGTCTTAGGCGTTCTAAGACCATTCTCACATGTCCATGATGTTCCTCTGTGGAGTTAGAAAAAATTAGAATATCATCCAGATAAATCACCACAAATGTATCTAGGAGATCCCTGAAGATATCATTCACGAAGTGTTGGAAAGTGGCTGGGGCGGTACTCAGACCAAAAGGCATAACTAGATATTCAAAGTGTCCATAGCGTGACCTGAAAGCAGTCTTCCATTCATCCCCAGGTCTGATACGGACCAAGTTATAGGCCCCACGGAGATCCAGTTTAGAGAAAATTTTGGCATGCCGCACTCTCTCCAACAACTCAGGGATTAAAGGCAATGAATAACGGTTTCTAATAGTAACCTTATTGAGTTCCCTATAGTCTATGCAGGGTCTCAGAGATCCATCTTTCTTCTTCACAAAGAAGATGGGTGCACCTGCGGGAGATGAAGAGGGCATATGAAGCCCTTGGCTAAATTTTCGTCTATATAATCCTTCAAAGCTTTTAGCTCGGGCCCCGCTAGGGGGTAGATCTTACCAAAAGGTATCTCGGCTCCGGGTAATAATTCAATTGGACAGTCATATGGACGGTGAGGAGGAAGCTGATCAGCGTTCTTCTTGTCACATAAATCGTCATAGTCCTGGTATACAGCTGGTAGTTCAGGGACTGACATGGTTCCTTTAGGAACAGAGCAAGCTGAAACTCCTTGACTCATCTGTTTCTCCGGAAAGTGTAATTCCTTGGTCTCCCAGTTAATCGTAGGATTCTGCGCCTGCAGCCATGGTAGCCCTAGAATGATGGGAAAGTGGGGAGAAGAGATAAGCAAAAAATACATTTTCTCCTGATGATCTTTACCCATAAGGACCCTCAAAGGCTCTGTTTCTTGATCCACTGGTCCAGAAGTCAGTAGAGAGCCATCCACAGTCTCCATCTGTACTGAAGTAGCCTTCTTCACTGAACGTATCCCCTGTTTCAGAGCAAAGGAGATATCCATAAAATTTCCACTTGCTCCTGAGTCGATCATAGCAGAGCTAGACACCCAAACTGAGTCAACCCAGAGTTTGATGGAAAGGAAGCAATGAGAATTGTTTCTTTTACAACTCAGCTGGGACACCGCTGAGGAAACTTGAAAAATTGCAGCGTTCATACCGTCATCGTCCCCAGAACTAACAGAGTTTAAGTCCGAGAAATCAAGATCTCTTGCAGCAGATCTCTCTGGAGCCTGAGGCTCGGACATGACAGAGCTCCTCTCGCAACACTCACAGTGAATGACTGCTGCAGTAGTCTTACGAGAACGGCTGGGGCAGTTTATAATGAAGTGCCCTGACTTACCACAGTAGAAACATAGATTTTCCTTTATACGATGTTCTTTGCGTGCATCACTAACCCGTCTTTGTAAAGAGTCCACCTGCATGGGTTCAGGTTCTGGTTCCCTTGTGATCCTACTCAAAGGTTCCTTAGCTGAGGAGGGAGGTAGTAAAAGGTTAGTGCGATTATTTTCGAACCATCTCTCTTGTCTGCGTTCAGTCAGACGAGCATCAATACGGATACAATAGTTAATAAAGTCACCTAACGCAGTGGGAGGGTCGGCACGAGCAAGTTCATCCTTAATCAGTGGAGACAACCCTTTCCGAAAAATAGATTTTTTAGCGGAAGTGTCCCAAGTGTTATCAAGAGCCCATCTCCTGAAATCCAGGGCATATTCGGCTACTGAACGCTTACCTTGGCGCAAAGTTAACATGGCTGCTTCAGCTGTTGCACCTCGATTGGGGTCATCAAACACCTGCCCCATGGCTGAAATAAAAGCATCAAGGTGATTCAAACAATCATCCTCAGTCTCAATCAGAGGGTTTGCCCACATCAAAGCCTTATTGGTAAGCAACATGATTATAGTAAGCACTTTGGATCGTTCAGTGGGAAATTGTGAAGCATGTGCAGAGAAAAATAAATTGCATTGATTAATAAATCCCCTGAATTTCTCACGTTCACCGCCAAAACGAAAAGGAGGTAATTTGGGGATCCCAGAACTGGGGTTATGGCAGGAGCCTGGGCTCGTTCCTCTAGAGCCTCAATCCTGGCTTGCAATTCCTGGGTAGTCTGTCCAAACACTTGCAAATTATGATTAGTGAGGTCCTGTAGGCTTGCAAAACGGGTTTTTAAAGTCTGTACATCTGAAAGGATAGTATCAGTCACTCCGCAAAGTTCCTTTATGCGGGCCTCCATCTTCCAGATCTTTTAAGGCAGAGGTGCTGGAAGGAGAAGAGGAAAGGAAAAAAAAAAAAACAATAGTGTTTACCTGTGGTAACACTCCAGAGTAAAATTTTAAGGGAATGCGCTCACCTGGAATGGTTGTGAGAAGTCACAACCACTGTCATCACATAAGGTATTAAACGGACATCTGATATCCACAGTCACAGCAGACACGGCTTTCCCAGACCCAGCAGATACTAAACATTGGCTCCTGAATCTTGTCATGTATAGTGTACAGTTCCTATAGCGTCTTGTGCTTGGGTGCGAGGAAAACACAGGAGACATAGGTTGAAATGAAATGACTTGTATTACTTCATACAAGCAAGCTGAAAAGTTCACACAGTTTGCAGGAACAGCGACAGGAGACACAGCAGGCCAGAGTAACTTCAAGCACTACAAAAAATCTCCAAAGCAGGTTCAGGATCTCTTCTTTGTACCGTAATTCCTCTGCAAACATGGATTCACCAAACAGCAGGTTTCCAGAGTCCAAAAGTGTTCCAAGGTTCCTCAGTAGGGAATAGCTGGAGTACAAGTCCAAGGTTTCCAGGAGTCAGGTCACAGACTGACTGAGGCTTGATTCAGGAGCACTGATTGTTAGGCTGAGGCTGCTTAAGAAGCAAGAGGGAAGAATCAGGGCGGGAACATGAAAACTGGAAACTCCATATTAACTGAGGGCAAGAGCTGCAGAAAGACAGAAAGCAAAATGGCCAACGGAAAACTGAGTTTCAAGGAACATGTCAACAGAGACAAAGAACCTTACACTGGAGTCCAACGACCCTTAAATTATTCCTACGTGATCTGTTTTCAAGATCTTCAATGCGATCTGTCAAAATATGAACTTGCTTCTGCAGTAAACTGATGTCTTTATCAGCCTGTTCATTAATATCTTCCAACCGCCCAATTCTGCCTTCTGCCTCCTCTATTCTCACTTCATGTTGTGAGATGTCTTCTTTAAGACCCATCAGCGTCTGTTTCATTGCATTCTCAAGGGAGACTCTTATCTGTGGGGTGAGGTGTTTGATTACTGATTCAGTAAGTTCTTTGTAGTTTATACTGCTGAAGTCTGCCTGCATCTCTTCCCTCAGCTGGTCAGATCTCCCCGTCTTCTCCCATCTTCTCTCACCCCCATCTCCTGCTGAGAGTCTGTACACAAATCCTCCTCTCTTTGCTCCTGTGCTGGAGATAACAGCAAGGCTTCATTGGTGGCCATTTTGGATATCTCTTGAATCTCCCCTGTCATACCACTCACCGGGGTTTTATTGCTGCGGAGGAGATAACGTTCCATGAGCTGGATTATCTGCTTCTCACTTCTCTGTGCTTTTGATCCTTAAGGGTATGCCACACTAAACAATATCGCTAACGGGATCGCTAAAAAACGTCACTATTTAGCGATCCCGTTAGCGATATTGTTCAGTGCGGCAGCTTCCAGCGACGAGCTTCCTGCTGTGATCTCGCTCGTCGCTGGAATCGTTCCGGACCCTATTTCATCGCTGGCGCTCCCGCTGGGTAAGTATCTAATCGCTGTGTGGCACCTTTTCTTAGCGATTTAGCGGTACTTTTGTACCGCTAAAGTCGTTAAGAAGATCGCTAACGGCGATAGCGTCGTTAACTATATCGCTAAATGCGGCAGCATTTAGCGATATAGAAACAATCCCGATAGCGATCTCATTAGTATGCAACGCTAACGAGATCGCTAGCGGGATAGCTTAGTGTGGCAGTACCTTTAGTTTTCTTATCAGATTATACAGCTTTGAGGGGGTGAAATCTGCCGGGGCTGCGGAGCTATCTCTTCTCACAGCCTCCCAGCCAGGGCCTGACCCGGAAGTCCACAACTTAGCTTTCTATGTCGGTCGGGGGCCCCCTCCTGCTCTGGGCCCCGGTGCAGTTGCACAGGTTGAACCGCGGTATGTCCGCCCATGGGTATACACCATTAGCCAGTTCTGGAGGAACTCAGAAGCGGGGGAGTCTAGAACTGGCTAACGGCCTACCTAAATGTATGGGCCGTTAGCCAGTTATAGAGAAACACTTTTGAGCAATATCGTTGTGCGGTGGATACAACCATGCGTGTGGATACACTTCCATTTGCTGCAGGATGCCCGGTTTTACGGTGTAAAAAACGTAAACTTTATTTTTGCAAAAAGGCGTTTTTTGGGACTTAGTCTTTTTTTTTTCAGACTTTCAGGCGGGGGGAAAGCTCAGAAGTTGTACCTGAAGCACTTCCAGGGCCCTGTGGAGGATTTTCAGATCGAGTCCTTGGGACTTAGTCGTTTTTCTGAGATTTTCCCCATTTTTGTCAAAAGTGTCAAAATGCCACTACCAGATTTGAGAAATGACTGTAATTGAGTTCAATGGTCTTGATTATTCCTTGTCATTTTTTTTTCCGCCATACTCATTTTGAAAATACACTATATGCTAATGTCAAGAGAGGCATTCAAATAGGTCATCAATCATAAACGTCCTTGAAAAACCCCTTTAATTTAACTCTCATTTTCACAGAACTGTCGCCAAGAGGGTGAAGGACCAGCAGTGAAGGTCAGAGCAGAGAGTGCCAAAGTGACGAGGGAGAGAGCAGCGAGGAAAGTGAGGGTCCACGCAATTTCTCGTACCAGAGGCTGACGGACAAGTACCTTGTAGCGACCAGTTATTCACCACCATCAATAAATCAATGTAAAGAAGTAAACCTGAAACATGCAAAGATTATGCGAAATAAATCGCTCAGTACACAGAAAAGAATAAGAGCAGAAGATGCGGCTAGTAAGTAATAGGTTATTTTTCCTCACTTTTTCTTTTCATTTCCAATCTATGTGCAGTAGATGACACCGTGTTGCAGGCCTATGCTTACAGAAATGACCATATTTTTTGGATTTTAAGACTCACTTTTGTTTCTCCCAAATTGGGGGGAACTAGTCAAAGAAAAAAGGGAGACACAAAAGCGCAAATAGGGTCTTATCAAACGTTACACAAAGGTGCCCACCAAGAGAACTACTCACCTGGTGAGAGTGAAGGAAGGACACATATTAATGGCGGCTGCTGCAGATCCACAGGTCAGTGCAAGACCAGATTAAAGCATACACTTAGGTAGGAAAAAAGGATCATCCCCGCGCTGCCGCAAGAAGAATTCCAAAAATTGTAGAGGCTTCAATGTGGTTTATTCTACGTGTTTCAGGGTACAGGTGACCCCTTCATCAGGACATACCACAAATATTGTACAAGAGTCAAAGGTATACAGGGTTTAAGTGCACATCAGCATTTGAAAGCGACTCCCAAAGGATCAGATGACACCCAGTGTCAAGGTTCAGGCTCATCAGAAAGTTCACAAAAATCATCAGAGAAATATAAATTAATATCTTACACATTTAACCTTATTTTTGTTTGTAGGATAACAAAATTGAAAAAGAGAGATATCATGAAAAAAAAAAGAAAAGCGGAACCAAACTCACATAGGAGAAATAAAATATATTCAGAGGTAAAGGCATTTACTTTGAGCTACTGAGCTGGAGGGATGGACTCTTGGAGAACACAGATTACCAGCGTTGAACCATAGTTAAAATACTTTTTTATTAATAAATATTAAAATAATTTTTTATTATTAAAAGTGGAAATGTGGTTGTCAAATTATTTGGGAGTAGGTTATACCACAAAAAGAAGTTTCCTTAAATGAAAAGGGTAAGAATAACCTAATAATTAAGAAACGGGAGTTTAACGCTGGAGCATACATCAAATGAGGATCTGCTCCAGAAAATAAAAACAATTCTAAAAATGAGTTTATAGGATCATGAATTAAACTGACGAGAGATGATAAAAAACCTTTTATAATGTGAGAGCACAAACAAACAGCTTCACCATGCTGCAGAGAAGCGACTTCAAAGGCAGAAGACATCCTAAGCTGGGGAAACTTCTATATGAAGATATCTAGAACTACATTTCATTTTGCCACTGATAAGGAACAGACATATATATAACACATGGAGATATGAAAACGGTTAATCACTATTGAGTAAGACCAATCATGTCCACTTAGAAGCATTAGAGTAAACACTCAGAAGGGTGTAAATTTGAAGACAAGCAGAAAAGGATTAGGAGCCACAGAAAGGATCACTTCACTAGGAGTGAGAGGAACTGGGCATATCTGATCAATTCATGGAGAGTCCAGAGGACAGATGCTTCCCCCACTTGTATGGAATAAAGCTGACGAGTTCAAGTGCCAGCAGAATGCAAAAAGGATTTGGCTTTTTATTTTCTGGAGCAGATCCTCATTTGATGTATGCTCCAGCGTTAAACTCCCCGTTTCTTAATTATTAGGTTATTCTTACAGCTTTCATTTAAGAAAACTTCTTTTTGTGGTATAACATACTCCCAAATAATTTGACAACCACATTTCCATTTTATATAATAAAAAATTATTTTAATATTTATTAATAAAAAAGTATTTTAACTATGGTTCAACACTGGTAATCTGTGATCTCCCTCCAGCTCAGTAGCTCAAAGTAAATGCCTTTACCTCTGAATATATTTTATTTCTCCTATGTGAGTTTGGTTCCGCTTTTTATTTTTTTTTTTTTCATGATATCTCTCTTTGTCAATTTTGTTATTCTACAAACAGAAATAAGGTTAAATGTGTAAAATATTAATTTATATTTCTCTGATGATTTTTGTGAACTTTCTGATGAGCCTGAACCTTGACACTGGGTGTCATCTGATCCTTTGGGCGTCGCTTTCAAATGCTGATGTGTACTTAAAACCTATATACCTTTGACTCTTGTACAATATTTGTGGTATGTCCTGATGAAGGGGTCACCTGTACCCTGAAACGCGTAGAATAAACCACGTTGAAGCCTCTACAATTTTTGGAATTCATCTTGCGGCAGCGCAGGGATGATCCTTTTTTCCTACCTAAATTGGGGGAAAACATGGATGAGTCTTAAAATCCGTATTTAACCCCTTCATGACCCAGCCTATTTTGACCTAAATGACCTGGCCATTTTTTGCAATTCTGACCAGTGTCCCTTTATGAGGTAATAACTCAGGAACGCTTCAACGGATCCTAGCGATTCTGAGATTGTTTTTTCGTGACATACTGGGCTTCATGTTAGTGGTAAATTTAGGTCGATAATTTTTGCGTTTATTTGTGAAAAAAATTGAACTTTGGCCAAAATTTTGAAAATTTCGCAATTTTCAAATTTTGAATTTTTATTCTGTTAAACCAGAGAGTTATGTGACACAAAATAGTTAATAAATAACATTTCCCACATGTCTACTTTACATCAACACAATTTTGGGAACAATATTTTTTTTTGTTAGGAAGTTATAAGGGTTAAAAGTTGACCAGCGATTTCTCATTTTTACAGCAAAATTTACAAAACCATTTTTTTTAGGGACCACCTCACATTTGAAGTCACTTTGAGGGGTCAATATGGCAGAAAATACCCAAAAGTGACACCATTATAAAAACTGCACCCCTCAAGCTACTCAAAACTACATTCAAGAAGATTATTAACCCTTCAGGTGCTTCACAGGAACTAAAGCAACGTGGAAGGAAAAAATGGACATTTTAATTTTTCCAACAAAATTTTTCTTTTAGCATCAATTTTTTCATTTTTGCATGGGCAACAGGATAAAATGTACCCTAAAATTTGTTGGGCAATTTCTCATGAGTACACAGATACCTCATATGTGGTCATAAACCACTGTTTGGGCGCACGGCAGGGCTCAGGAGGGAAGGAGCGCCATTTGACTTTTTGAATGGAAAATATGCTGGAATATTTAGCGGTTGCCATGTCGCATTTGGAGAGTCCCTGTGTGCCTAAACATTGGAGCTCCCCCACAAGTGACCCCATTTTGGAAACTAGACCCCCCTAGGAACTTATCTAGATGCAGAGTGAGCATTTTGAACCCCCAGGTGCTTCACAAATTGATCCGTAAAAAAAAGAAAGTACCTTTTTTTTCACAAAAATTTTCTTTTAGCCTCAGTTTTTTCATTTTCACATGGGCAACAGGATAAAATGGATCCTAAAATTTGTTGGGAAATTTCTCCTGAGTACACCGATACCTCATATGTGGTCATAAACCACTGTTTGGGCGCACGGCAGGGCTCAGAAGGGAAGGAGCGCCATTTGACTTTTTGAATGGAAAATATGCTGGAATATTTAGCGGTTGCCATGTCGCATTTGGAGAGTCCCTGTGTGCCTAAACATTGGAGCTCCCCCACAAGTGACCCCATTTTGGAAACTAGACCCCCCAAGGAACTTATCTAGATGCAGAGTGAGCATTTTGAACTCCCAGGTGCTTCACAAATTGATCCGTAAAAAAAAGAAAGTACTTTTTTTTTCACAAAAATTTTCTTTTAGCCTCAGTTTTTTCTTTTTCACATGGGCAACAGTATAAATTGGATCCTAAAATTTGTTGGGCAATTTCTCCTGAGTACACAGATACCTCATATGTGGTCATAAACCACTGTTTGGACGCACGACAGGGCTCAGAAGGGAAGGAGCGCCATTTGACTTTTTGAATGGAAAATATGCTGGAATATTTAGCGGTTGCCATGTCGCATTTGGAGAGTCCCTGTGTGCCTAAACATTGGAGCTCCCCCACAAGTGACCCCATTTTGGAAACTAGACCCCCCAAGGAACTTATCTAGATGCAGAGTGAGCACTTTGAACCCCCAGGTGCTTCACAAATTGATCCGTAAAAAAAGAAAGTACTTTTTTTTTCACAAAAATTTTCTTTTAGCCTCAGTTTTTTCATTTTCACATGGGCAACAGTATAAATTGGATCCTAAAATTTGTTGGGCAATTTCTCCTGAGTACACAGATACCTCATATGTGGTCATAAACCACTGTTTGGGCGCATGGCAGGGCTCAGAAGGGAAGGAGCGCCATTTGACTTTTTGAATGGAAAATTAGCTCCAGTCGTTAGCGGACACCATGTCATGTTTGGAGAGCCCCTGTATGCCTAAACTTTGGAGCTCCCCCACAAATGACCCCATTTTGGAAACTAGACCCCCTAAGGAACTTATGCAGATGCACAGTGAGCACTTTGAACCCCCAGGTGCTTCACAAAAGTTTATAACGCAGAGCCGTGAAAATAAAAAATCATTTTGTTTTCTCAAAAAATGATTATTTAGCCCCCTATTTTTTATTTTCACAATGGTTACAGGAGAAATTGGACCCCAAAAGTCGTTGTCTAATTTGTCCTAAGTACGCTAGTACCTCACATGTGGGGGAGAACCACTGTTTGGGCACACGTCAGGGCTTGGAAGGGATGTAGTGACGCTTTGAAATGCCGACTTGATGGAATGGTCTGCGGGCGGGCAGAGCCCCTGATGTGCCTAAACAGTAGAAACCCCCCACAAGTGACCACATTTTGTAAACTAGACCCCTCAAGGAACTTAACTAAATGTGTGGTGAGCACCTTGAACCCCCACGTGCTTCACAGAAGTTGGTAATGCAGAGCCGTGAAAATAAAAAATCATTTTTTTCCTCAAAAACTGATTTTTTTAACCCGCTATTTTTTATTTTCACAAGGTAACAGGAGAAATTGGACCACAAAAGTTGTTGTACAGTTTGTCCTGAGTACACTGGCACCCCATATGTGGGGGGGAACTACTGTTTTGGCGCATGGGAGAGCACAGAAGGGAAGGAGCGCCATTTTGGAATGCAGACTTGATGGAATGTTCTGCGGGCGTCATGTTACGTTTGCAGAGTCCCTGATGTGCCTAAACAGTATAAACTCCCCACAAGTGACCCAATTTGGAAACTAGACCCCGCAAGGAACTTATCTAGATGTGTGGTGAGCACTTTGAACCCCCAAGTTCTTCACAGAAGTTTATAACGCAGAGTCGTGAAAATAAAAAATCATTTTTTTTCCACAAAAATAACTTTTTTAGTCCCCAATTTTTTTTTCCCAACAGTAACAGGAGCAATTAGACCCCAAAGTTGTTGTGCAATTTTTCCCGAGTACGCTGATACCCCATATGTGGGGTAAACCACTGTTTGGGCACACTCGGGGCTTGGAATAAAGGAGCACTGTTTGACTTTTTGAACGCAAAATTTGCAGGAATCAATGGTGGCGCCATGTCGCGTATGGAGACCCCCTGATGTACCTAAATAGTGGAAACCCCTCAATTTCTAACTCCAACCCTAACCCCAACACACCCCTAACCCCAACCCTAACCCCTACACACCCCTAACCCTAATACAAACCCTAACCATAACCCTAACCCCAACACACCCCTAACCCTAATCCCAACTCTAACCATAAACCTAACCACAAGCCTAACCCTAATCCCAACCCTAACCCCAAACACCCTTAACGCTTATCCTAACTCTAACCCTAACCACAACTAACCCTAATCCAACCCTAACCCTAATTCCAACCCTTACCCTAGTTCTAACCCTAACCCTAGTTCTAACCCCAAGGCTGGGTTCATATTGCGTTTTACCAGCCCGTTCAACACGTAGCTGTCACGACGTATAACAGATATATTCAAAGATAGCAACCTATATCTAATGTGACATCATTCTAAATTTCATATAATAAAGAAAATCACATGTATACATAGTATCTGCCAGCAATGTCTTACCTGACATAATATCCTATGTATTGTGGGTCAATACTGTGTACGTGTCACGCTGTCTCTGGATAGAGGTGGACCGGGGTCTATGCTGACCCTGAACTGGGTCCTGACTAGTCCCTCTACCTGGAGGTACTGTTAATGGTACAGAGGTCCAGGCCGCCAGCGTAACCCTGTCTCCTGTAGATCCCTGACCACTGTAATCTAGTCCTGAGAAGGACCCTGATTACCACCACAGGGAATGGGCAGGTCACAGCTTACACACAGTCTAAGACAAACGAGACAGACAAGGGGTAAAGAAAACACAGCCGTGCATACAACACTTCCACTACAGAGGAACACAAAAGGTTAAAGAGATAAACAATAAGCGAGGAGAGGAAAAACCACAACAGGCACTCTTAGCTTAAGTCTTCTCAGAAACGATCCGCTCTGCTGGTCTGAATGAATGCTTTCACCGGCAACTTCCCCAGCAGACCAGCAGGTATATGAAGGAAGCTAATTAACAAAACATCAATCGCAGCTGGGCGAGGCTGGTCAGCCCAGCACCGAGAGAGAAAGAATTAACTCCCTCAGTGCCGAAAAACACCCAGCACCAGAAACTCAGCTGTGCGAAGTCAGGGTGTGCAATCGCGACGATCTCCGCCGCGACACACCCGTGACAGTACCCCCCTTCTACGAGGGGCCTCTGGACCCTCAGGGCCTGGTCTATCTGGGTGAGTAGTGTGGAAGGCCCGAACCAAACGGTCTGCGTTAATATCCGACGCAGAAACCCACATCCTCTCCTCAGGACCATACCCCCTCCAATGAACAAGGTACTGAAGGGACCGGCGATTCAGACTGTCAATGATCTTCGATACCTGAAACTCCAAATTACCATTGACCACCACTGGAGGAGGAGGTAGAGGTGACAGTATAACTGGTGCCACGTACCTCTTAAGCAACGATTTGTGGAACACATTGTGGATTTTAAATGTAGGAGGGAGGTCAAGACGGAAAGCTACCGGATTAACTATTGAACTGATCCTGTATGGCCCGATGAATCTGGGACCGAGTTTCCAGGAGGGAATCTTAAGTTTTATATTCTTGGTAGACAACCATACCAGATCGTTCACACTTAGGTCCGGACCAGACACTCTCCTCCTATCAGCCATACGTTTGTATCGGTTCCCCATAGTGCTCAGATTATTAAGCACTCCTCTCCACACTGAAGCAAGTGACGACGAAAATCGTTCCTCCTCAGGAACCCCAGAAGAGCCCCCCCCATTGAAAGTACAAAACTGGGGGTGAAAACCATATGCCCCAAAAAACGGGGACTTACCAGTGGACTCGCTCCGCCTATTGTTAAGAGCGAACTCTGCCAGAGGCAAGAAAGAAGACCAGTCCTCTTGGTTCTCTGAGACAAAACACCGGAGATATGTCTCTAAGCTCTGATTCAGACCTCTGTCTGACCATTGGTCTGCGGATGAAAAGCCGAAGAAAATGACAACTGCATCCCCCGACGAGAACAAAATGCCTTTCAGAATTTGGACACAAACTGAGACCCCCGATCCGACACCACATCGGAAGGCAACCCGTGAAGTCTCACAATCTCCCCAATGAACACCTGCGCCAGAGTTTTAGCATTAGGAAGAGCAGGAAGAGCAATAAAATGTGCCATTTTGCTGAACCTGTCAACTACAACTAGTATGACAGTTTTACCTGAAGACGGAGGAAGGTCCGTAATGAAGTCCATAGACAGATGGGTCCATGGACGCTCCGGGATTTTCAAAGGTAAAAGGGCCCCAGACGGACGGGTATGTGGGGTCTTAGAGCGCGCACATACCCCACAGGACGCGACAAAAGTTACCACCTCTTTATTTAAGTTAGGCCACCAAAACCGGCGAGAAACGAGATCTACAGTTGCTTTACTCCCTGGGTGTCCTGCCAAAGCAGAATTATGATGTGCCTCGATAACCTTTTGTCTTAACTGATCTGGAACAAACAGTTTCCCTGGAGGTCCTACAGGGCGTCCCCCTGAGCCTCCAATACCTCCTCCTCAAGCTCAGAGCATACAGCCGACACCACAACTCCCTCCTGAAGAATAGGAACCGGGTCATCCGTCTTCCCGGCCCCCGGGAAACTACGAGATAAGGCATCAGCCTTTACATTTTTTGACCCAGGACGATATGTGACGACAAAATTAAACCTGGTAAAAAACAACGACCATCTAGCTTGTCAGGAATTCAGACGTTTTGCAGACTCTAAATACAGCAGGTTCTTGTGATCAGTAATGACGGTGACCGGGTGGACTGCCCCCTCCAAAAAGTGACGCCACTCTTCAAAAGCCAACTTAATGGCCAAGAGTTCCCTATTGCCGACATCATAATTCCTCTCGGCGGACGACAATTTTTTAGAGAAGAAAGCGCACGGATGCCATTTACCAGGGGACGGACCTTGAGATAATACCGCACCCACTCCTACGTCAGATGCGTCTACCTCCACAATGAACGGTTGTGATGCATCAGGTTGGATGAGTATGGGTGCTGAAGCAAAACATTTTTTCAAGGAGGAAAATGCTTGACAAGCTTTGTCAGACCACCTAGAAAAATCAGTCCCTGTTTTTGTCATGTCAGTGAGAGGTTTGACAACAGATAGAAATTACGAATAAATTTCCGGTAGTAGTTAGCAAACCCCAGGAAACGCTGCAGTGCTTTAAGATCCTCTGGCCGATCCCATTAAAGCACAGCCTTCACTTTCCCAGGGTCCATACGGAAACCGGAGGCTGACACCAAGAATCCTAAAAACTGAAGTTCTTGTACAGTGAATACACACTTCTCCCATTTGGCGTACAGTTTATTATCTCGCAAGATCTGCAACACTTGTCTCACATGCTCCTGATGAGACACAAGATCCGGCGAGTAAATTAAGATGTCATCTAGATAAATGACAACAAACTGTCCCACTAGGTGGCGAAAGATGTCATTAACAAAATGTTGAAACACCGCCGGGGCAGTAGTCAGACCGAAAGACATGACAAGGTTCTCATAATGTCCCTCCGGAGTGTTAAACGCCGTCTTCCACTCATCCCCCTCCTTTATCCTAATCAGATTATACGCCACCCTGAGATCCAACTTAGAGAACCATTTGGCGCCCACAATCTGATTGAAGAGATCAGGAATAAGTGGGAGAGGATACGGATCTCGGACCGTAATCCGATTAAGCTCACGGAAATCCAGGCAAGGGCGTAGGCCTCCATCTTTTTTCTTCACAAAGAAGAACCCCGCGGCCACTGGGGAAGATGAAGGTCTAATATGCCCCTTGGCCAGACTTTCCGAAATGTAATCCTTCATAGCTTGCCTCTCAGGACCAGAAAGGTTATATAACCTAGATTTTGGTAACTTAGCATCAGGAAGCAATTTTATAGCACAGTCATATGCGCGATGAGGAGGTAATTCTTGACACCCTTCCTCTGAAAACACATCCTCAAAGTCCTCCAGAAAAGGAGGTAAGGTTCTAGGCACGACCGTACCGATGACCGTGTTCATGCAGTTACTATTGCAAAATTCACCCCACTGGCTTATCTCTCTGGATTGCCAATTAATAACTGGGTTATGTTTAGTTAACCAAGGAAGTCCCAACACAATAGGAGTGGGAAGGCCCTCCAACACATAACAAGACAATAGTTCTTTATGTATTGCCCCCACTCGAAGGTCTATGTTATGCACGGCTTGCACAAAGCTACCTTGACCGAGAGGCCTGGCGTCAATAGAGAATATAGGGATAGGTTTGGCCAATACACTCAGTTGCATACCTTGCACCTGGGCAAACCGAGCGTCCACCAGATTAGCCGCGGCCCCACTATCCAGAAGAACAGAAATCCTCTCAGTTCTCGTACCTACCACCACCTCCGCTGGTACGAGAAACTGAGACGGACTTGGGGACGAAATACATACTCCCAGATTGTCGTCCACCACACAACCTGGGATTAATAGTTTTCCGGCGACTTCTTGCTCAGTACAGTACGGGATGGACACCCCTCAATAAAATGTCCCTCTCTCCCGCAGAAGAAACACCTTCTTGTTTTGCGGCGCACCGCCGATCCCCTCCCTCGGAATGATGTACCTCCCAACTGCATAGGTTCCTCGGAACAAACCAGGGGAACCTCAATATTAGGGACTTTAGCAGGAGGTGGAGTCATCACAGGGGGCGGAGTTACCCCACACCTCTCCCGAAGCCGTCTATCAATGCGAATATCAAGAGCCATAGCGGCCTCCAGTGACGGGGGAGAATCATACTGAGCCAACACATCTTTTAATTTGTCAGATAAACCTTGACAAAACTGGCTCTTAAGAGCCGGATCATTCCACTGAGTATCCGTGGCCCACCTACGGAACTCTGAAGAAAATTCCTCCGCCGGACGATCTCCCTGCTGTATCCTACGTAACTTCATTTTAGCAAGGGAGACCCGATCCGGGTCATCATATACCAGACCCAGGGCTGTAAAAAATCGGTCCACTGACTGGAGAGCCGGGGAGCCCGGGGGGAGAGAGAACGCCCAGGATTGAGGGTCCCCTTGTAAGAGCGAGATGACAATTCCCACCCTCTGATCGTCACTCCCCGACGACTGCGGCCGCAGCCGAAAATACAATTTACATGCTTCCGGAAAGTAAAAAACTTGTCCCGCCCACCAGTGAACCTGTCCGGGAGAGCTACTTTAGGTTCAAATCTGGTTTGCTCCCGGGGTACAAAACCTTGGATTTAACGTCCGTCAGCTCCATGGGCAAACTCTGCAACTGCTGAGCTAAATGGGCTGCTGGATCCATGGTGGCTGGGGAGAATCTTTAGATTGGCCGGTGAAAATGTCACGACGTATAACAGATATATTCAAAGATAGCAACCTATACAGGTCCTTCTCAAAAAATTAGCATATAGTGCTAAATTTCATTATTTTCCATAATGTAATGATTACAATTAAACTTTCATATATTTTAGATTCATTACACACCAACTGAAATTTGTCAGGTCTTTTATTGTTTTAATACTGATGATTTTGGCATACAACTCCTGATAACACAAAAAACCTGTCTCAAAAAATTGACATATTTCAACCGTCCAATAAAATAAAAGTGTTTTTTAAAAACAAACAAAAAAACCATGAAATAATAAAGTTCAGTTATGCACTCAATACTTGGTCGGGAATCCTTTTGCAGAAATGACTGCTTCAATGCGGCGTGGCATGGAGGCAATCAGCCTGTGACACTGCTGAGGTGTTATGGAGGCCCAGGATGCTTCGATAGCGGCCTTAAGCTCATCCAGAGTGTTGAGTCTTGCGTCTCTCAACTTTCTCTTCACAATATCCCACAGATTCTCTATGGGGTTCAGGTCAGGAGAATTGGCAGGCCAATAGAGCACAGTAATACCATGGTCAGTAAACCATTTTCCAGTGGTTTTGGCACTGTGAGCAGGTGGCAGGTCGTGCTGAAAAATGAAATCTTCATCTCCATAAAGCATTTCAGCCGATGGAAGCATGAAGTGCTCCAAAATCTCCTGATAGCTAGCTGCATTGACCCTGCCCTTGATGAAACACAGTGGACCAACACCAGCAGCTGACATGGCACCCCACACCATCACTGACTGTGGGTACTTGACACTGGACTTCAGGCATTTTGGCATTTCCTTCTCCCCAGTCTTCCTCCAGACTCTGGCACCTTGATTTCCGAATAACATGCAAAATTTGCTTTCATCAGAAAAAAGTACTTGGGACCACTTAGCAACAGTCCAGTGCTGCTTCTCTGTAGCCCAGGTCAGGCGCTTCTGCCGCTGTTTATGGTTCAAAAGTGGCTTTACCTGGGGAATGCGGCACCTGTAGCCCATTTCCTGCACACGCCTGTGCACGGTGGCTCTGGATGTTTCTACACCAGACTCAGTCCACTGCTTCCTCAGGTCCCCCAAGGTCTGGAATCGGTCCTTCTCCACAATCTTCCTCAGGGTCCGGTCACCTCTTCTCGTTGTACAGCGTTTTCTGCCACATTGTTTCCTTCCAACAGACTTCCCATTGAGGTGCCTTGATACAGCACTCTGGGAACAGCCTATTTGTTGAGAAATTTCTTTCTGGGTCTTACCCTCTTGCTTGAGGGTGTCAATGATGGCCTTCTTGACATCAGTCAGGTCGCTAGTCTTACCCATGATGGGGGTTTTGAGTAATGAACCAGGCAGGGAGTTTTTAAAAGCTTCAGGAATCTTTTGCATGTGTTTAGAGTTAATTAGTTGATTCAGAAGATTAGGGTAATAGGTCGTTTAGAGAACCTTTTCTTGATATGCTAATTTTTTGAGACAGGTTTTTTGTGTTATCAGGAGTTGTATGCCAAAATCATCAGTATTAAAACAATAAAAGACCTGACAAATTTCAGTTGGTGTGTAATGAATCTAAAATATATGAAAGTTTAATTGTAATCATTACATTATGGAAAATAATGAAATTTAGCACTATATGCTAATTTTTTGAGAAGGACCTGTATCTAATGTGACATCATTCTAAATTTCATATAATAGAGAAAATCAACATGTATACATAGTATCTGCCAGCAATGTCTTACCTGACATAATATCCTATGTATTGTGGGTCAATACTGTGTACGTGTCACGCTGTCTCTGGATAGAGGTGGACCGGGGTCTATGCTGACCCTGAACTGGGGTCCTGACTAGTCCCTCTACCTGGAGGTACTGTTAATGGTACAGAGGTCCAGGCCGCCAGCGTAACCCTGTCTCCTGTAGATCCCTGACCACTGTAATCTAGTCCTGAGAAGGACCCTGATTACCACCACAGGGAATGGGCAGGTCACAGCTTACACACAGTCTAAGACAAACGAGACAGACAAGGGGTAAAGAAAACACAGCCGTGCATACAACACTTCCACTACAGAGGAACACAAAAGGTTAAGGAGATAAACAATAAGCGAGGAGAGGAAAAACCACAACAGGCACTCTTAGCTTAAGTCTTCTCAGAAACAATCCGCTCTGCTGGTCTGAATGAATGCTTTCACCGGCAACTTCCCCAGCAGACCAGCAGGTATATGAAGGAAGCTAATTAACAAAACATCAATCGCAGCTGGGCGAGGCTGGTCAGCCCAGCACCGAGAGAGAAAGAATTAACTCCCTCAGTGCCGAAAAACACCCAGCACCAGAAACTCAGCTGTGCGAAGTCAGGGTGTGCAATCGCGACGATCTCCGCCGCGACACACCCGTGACAGTAGCGTTGACGGGCTGGTAACGGTATAGCATAACGCGATCGCGTTATGCTATACCCGCTAGTGCAGAGGAATCAGCGATGATTCATCTGTGCTAGCGGTGATGGAGCCCAGACGCTGCAGCCTGCGTCCAAGGCTCCGTCACTGAATGACGACACTTCGAGAACGCATGCCGCTTCATGGCATGCGTTGCGATGCGCACACAAATGGGTTGAATGGCAGCGTTAACGGACTGCGTTACACCACGTTATACCGCGGTGAAACGCAGTCCATCTAACGGACTGCCATAATGCAATATGAACCCAGCCTGATCCTAAGGCCCCGTGCACACGTTGCGGATTCACTTGCGGATTTTTCTAAAATCCGCAGGTAAAACGACCTGCCTTTTACCTGCGTATTTAGCGCGGATTTGCTGCGGTTTTTCTCTGCGGTTTTACACCTATAATGGAATAGGTGTAAAATCGCTGCGGAATCCGCACAAAGAATTGACATGCTGCGGATTTAAAACCGCAGCAAATCCGCGCTGAAAAATCTGCAGCATGTGCACAGCGTTTTTTTTTACTATTTATTTGCATTGTACTGTACATGGTTTCTGGATCTGCTGTGGATCCGCAGCGCCAAATCCGCTGCGGATCCGCAGCAAAATCAGCTGCGGATCAGCAGCGAAATCAGCTGCGGATCAGCAGCGAAATCCGCTGCGGATCAGCAGCGAAATCAGCTGCGGATCAGCAGCGAAATCCGCTGCGGATCAGCAGCGAAATCAGCAGCGACATCAGCAGCGAAATCAGCTGCGGATCAGCAGCAAAATCAGCTGCGGATCAGCAGCGAAATCAGCAGCGAAATCAGCTGTGGATCAGCAGCGAAATCCGCTGCGGATCAGCAGCGAAATCAGCAGCGAATTAGCAGCAAAATCAGCTGCGGATCAGCAGCGAAATCAGCTGCGGATCCGCAGCGAAATCAGCTGCGGATCAGCAGCGAAATCAGCTGCGGATCAGCAGCGAAATCAGCTGCGGATCCACAGCAAAATCCGCAACGTGTGCACAGGGCCTAATAGGAAAAAAAAAAAATTCTTTATTATTTGTCCCTACCTATGACAGGGGGGGTTCACTTACTTTTTTTTATTTTGATCACTGTGACAGTTTATCACAGTGATCAAAATAAATTTTTTGACTTTGCAGGGCGCACTGCGCATGCGCCGGCCGGCGGGCGCACTGCGCATGTGCCCGCCATTTTCCAAGATGGCGGCGCCCATGAAGAATCCCGGGCAGCCGCCGGGAAGGATCCAGGGACATCGGTGGACCGGGAGAGGTGAGTATGGGGGTCGGAAGTGAGGGGGGGGGATCGGAAGGTGGGGGCAGCGGAGGCCAGGACGAGGGGAGCTTTTAGTGACGGCGGTGACCGACCGCTGCCATCTTTCGGTGGCGGCGGCCGATCGCCGCCGTGAATCCGTGTGGGGGGGTCAGGGCTCGGTGTCCAGCCATGGCAGATGCTATTGCAGCATCGGCCATGGCTGGATTGTAATATTTCACCAATTATATTGGTGAAATATTACAGATTGCTCTGATTGGCTGTTTCACTTTTAACAGCCAATCAGAGCGATCGTGGCCACGGGGGGGTTAAGCCAACCCCCCTGTGGTGAAGCACAAAGGGTCCTGTCCCTGCGGGTCGGGTGACCTTTCAGTGACCCCGGTCTCTCAACCCGCAGGGACGCGATCCTTTCATGACGCCACACAGGCGTCATGGGTCGGATTGGCACTGACTTTCATGACGCCTACGTGGCGTCACAGGTCGGGAAGGGGTTAAAAAAAAAAAAATCTTAATTTGTGGGTGTTGCGGCACTTTCCGATGGGCGCCAACATTTTCCATAGGGATAGACTTGCAGAGAATAGTGACAGGAATGTCATATTTGTACTTTTTTTTACACATAAAGGACAAAAATTATGCATTAATGCAACCAAAGCGCCTTGCGATTGCCACCCTGACATGCCGTCCACTTTTGGACGCATGATAAATAATTCGGGGAAGGTTCACAATCTCAAGCCAAAGGTGCTGGAATGTGGAGATGGAGAGACCCCATGAATTCTCTTTTAGGCCTCTTTCACACATCAGGTTTTCGGCGTCAGGCGCGATGCGGCGTTGCGTCGGATCCAGTTTTTGAAATGTAAAACCGGATACAACGGATCCGGTTTTCAGCCGGATTAGTCGAACGGATCCGGCCGAAAAACCGGATCCGTCTCATCCGGTGTATCCAGTTTTTAATCCGTTTTTCGATGTATTACGCCGGATCCGGTTTTTAAAAACTCCCTTTTTGGGGTTCCAAACGTGATTGGCTACTAAAAACCTATATATACACTGTTTCTACAGCCCATCTTGTTGTATAGGAGCAAGTGGCGGTTGGAGAGAAGAGCAAGTGGCTGCTGAAGATGGACGTTGTGATAGGAAACATTCTGAAGAATTTGGTGGATTTCACAGTGGAGGCGAATCGTCTGAATGCGATTGTTCTGGAGAAGGAGAGAAAGATACAGCAGCGACGACGACGACGACGTTTCTGGATCCACCCCATCACAGCCCAGAGAATGACGCGTGGGGTGTTTTCTACACTCTACATAGAGCTACGAGGAAACCCTCAGAAATTTTTTTCATATCTTCGCATGAAAATGGAGAACTTTGATTTGTTGGTGGAGCGTGTTGGAGACCTGATAAGAAGATCTGACACCTATTGCCGCTTCTCCATTTCACCGGCGGAGCGTCTGATGGTGACTCTTCGGTAAGCAATATTTATTATATCTGCTTGCTTCAGAGCACATTTGTCCTGGAATGTTGTAGCTGGTAGTTTGTATACGGCCATCTGACTCAGCTTTAACAATTGGAGAT
>JARQOD010007201.1:0-39952 GCA_033576555.1 Oophaga sylvatica | reverse complement strand
AATAATGGCATCCCTCCTGGACAACTCAGGAAAAGGGCTACGGGGTTTCGATCACGGGGATCTTTATCACAGCTGACTTTTCCCAACAAAGGCACATATTTAAACAAAGGAAGACCAATCACATCAAAAAAATTCATGTGTTTTTTTTGACAAGTCCTTTAACAATTTGCACAAACGAATAAAAAAAAAAAAAAAACAATATTTGCACAAAAAAAACCAATGCAAAGAAATAAAATTAAAAGGGGAAAAAAATTCGTTTCTTTTGTTGAGACCAAATGGATGTCGGTATGTAGATTAAAGATCCAAAAGCTTCACGTGTGAGGAGTCGCTGACTTGCATCTCCACCTCGGCAGACGGGTTAACACTTTCAATACCTGTGACTTTGGAAGGAAGAAACATTGCGAGCATGCTGAAAAATAAAATGTTTAGCAGCAGCAGAAATATTGCGATTCGAAGAAACATTCTTTATATCCTGCAAATGTTCAGCGATCCTGATTTTTAGTTTCCTAGTAGTGCAGCCTATATAAGATAAATTGCAAGTAGTGCACATAATTTTATATACCACATAGCATAAATTACAATTGATATATTTGTTAATGGTATAAATCGCAGTGCTGTCATTATTTTCAAAGGTTTTCGTTACACAAACATATTTGCAAAGTGCACATCTATTGTGGCCACATTTATAAAAACCTTTATGTTCTAACCACGATGTTTTATGAGAAGAGAAATTATTACTGAACATGCTTGGAGAAACTTTGTTACCAATAGATGGCGCTTTCCTTGAAACAACATTAATACCTGATGAAAGAATGTCAGCAAGAGAGGGATCTTCATATAAAATAGGCAGCGATCTCAAAATGATTTTTTTGATGTCCCCAAATTGAGGACTATATTGAGCACAAAAATATGGTTTTACTGCAAGATCATTTTTTTGTTGTCGCCCTCCACTAATGAGATCCTCTTTGTTTTTATTACTTACAATTGTTCGTGCTCTTTTTAATGACCATTTAGGATAATTTCTGTTTTTTAATTTTGTATCCACACAATTAAATTCCGTTTCCAAAGCTGTAGGATCGCTGCAGTTTCTCAAATTCTGGTATATTCACCCAAAGGAATCGATTTAATAGTATGTTTGGGGTGACATAATTACCAGCACAAGGTTTGCTGAACGTTTTAGTAATAATAACAGAGTCATGTACCCCATATAAATCAAGATCCAAAAAATAAATTTTGTTATGATGAAATTTATGAGTAAAATGTATGTTGAATGAATTAGAATTGATATAATCAATAAATCCGGATATGGCAGGTACATCACCACTCCAAATGATGAGTAAATCATCAATATATCTACCATACCAAGCAATCGAGTCAATAAATGGATTAGTAGCTGAAAAAATAAAAAAATATTCCCAATATGACATAACAAGATTAGCTAGGGATGGCGCAAATTTCGCACCCATCGCCACGCCAGATTTTTGTAAAAATATTGTGGGTTAATAAAAATTTAATAACTTGTAAAATATAATTAATGAGATCCTGGGAATAATTACTGAATTTCGTTAAGACAAACTGCAGCGCTGTCATGGCAACATTGTAAGGTATACAGGTATATAAAGAAGTCACATCTAGTGTTGAGCGATACGATACCGCAAGTATCGGGTATCGGCCGATATTAGCTCTATCGGACTTTCGATACTTAGTTCCGATATTGTCGTCTTATCGGATACCGGAATCGGAATTGTCACTGTCACTGTCAGTGTCCGTCGGTATGGGTCTGTCAGGAGTCAGCGGCACTTACCTGGCAGAAGATCTCCGGCGGTCACGGGCTGGACTGCTTGATGGCCGCCATCATCTTTCCCCGGCGGTCACATGCAGTTTCTCGCGATAACTGCAGTTTCTCGCGATAACTGCAGTGACTGCTGGGTAATCCCCGCCGTAAAGCAGTCAGTCCGATGACGTCACCGCCGGGGAAGCAGGTAATCAGCTGTGCTGCGTTGAGATGACAGGCTCTGCCTGTCATTGCGATTTAGCAGAGCTGGATCGTCGTGGGACAGTCGTTACTATGGACTGCGTCGGACAGGTGGTATACTGTTGGTTTGTTTTTTTTCTTTTTTTACAGGAGATCGATGGCGTCGCAGGAATGAGAGTATAATAAAAGAAATGAAAAGTGTGTTGTCTCTTTTATTTCATTAAAATACTTTTTTCTTGCTGTGTCTTTTTTTTATACATTTAAAAACTTTGGGATTAATAATGGATCGGTGTCTTATTGACACCTCTCCATTATTAATCGGGCTTATTCTCACCGTGCAATCAACGGTGACATTAACCCCTTATTACCCTGCTTGCCACCGCTACAGGGCAGTGGGAAGAGCCGGGTAAAGTGCCACAATTGGCACATCTTTTGATGCGCCAAATGTGGGGCTGCTGTAGCCTGGTATTATCAGGCTGTTGAGGGCCAAAATCCATGGGCCTTGACAGTCTTTTAATACCAGGCCGCAGCAGTCTGCATTTTACTTGGCTGGTTAACAAAAGTAGGGGGACCCCTACGCCGTTTTTTTTTCGAGGGGATCCCCTATTTTTGTTAACCAGCCAAGATATGCAGACTGCTGTGGCCTGGTATTATCAGGCTGGCAAGCAGGGTCGGACTGAGGCACCGGGACACCGGAGAAAACCTACGGTGGGCCCCAGCTCCTGCGTGGTGGGCCCTGATTTGAAAGGATAGGTCGCGGGGCAGAGGGGGCGGTGGCCCCGGGGCCCGCGCTCTGAGGGGGCCCACCCGGAGCTACGATACAGTTACATTCTGCGGCAGAGCAGGGAGAATCGCTCTCCCTGCTCTTCCGCCCGGAAGCTATGGGGCCTGAACAGGCGTTGGGGGGGCCCGGTGCCAGCAGTGGGCCCCCCACCCGTCATCGGAGGGTCAGCTGTATCGGCATCCAGCCGATAAAGCTGACCGCATGGAGAGAGAAGGAGCGAGCGCTCCTACTCTCCATAATCCCCCTCTCAGCGTATGACAGCGGGCGCAATAACATCACCTGCCGGCGCCCGCTGTCAGACGCTGAGAGGGAGAACAGTGAGCAGCACAGGAGCCGGGAGGTGAGTTTTTTTTTATTTTTTTTTTAATGGGGGTGCAGTCGAGTCCTGGCTGGAGAAGTCGTCATGTCGGTGTGGGCCAGATGGAAAAGACATGAAAAGTGAATAATTCCATTAGAAAGAACATCAGCGGTAAGTCATTATCTGTACCTGTGCTGTAATCTATTATATGTTCTGTAGGACTGGTATTATTTAACACAGACCATATGGCGGTAATATCAATATTGGTCTTTTTATATATATAGATTATTTTGGCCAACAGCGCGGTCATTTGCTGAGGTTCTCTGATGATGGGCCCTCTCAGAAGTTTTGCCCCCACTAAACCAAAACCCTAGCTACGCCTATGGCTCTCTCTCTAGTCTTTCTTTCTCGCTCTCTGCTCTTTCCTTCTCGCTCTCTGTTCTTTTTTCTCTCTGTTCTTTCTTTCTCTCTTTTCTTTCTTTCCTCTCTTTCTTTCTCTGTTTGTTCTTTCTCTCTCGCTGCTCTTTCTTTCTTTTCCTCAGTACCAGCCACTGTGCCCTCATTACCAGTCAGTGTGATCAGCAGTGCTAAATGGTTACGCTTGGGGCGAGGATATGGGTGTGATTAGCTGTGAAATGGGTGTTGTCGGGGCATGGCCTAAAATTTTCAGCGGCGCGCAACACGCGCCGCAGCCTTTAATCCTCTTTCCTGTCTTCCAAATTTGGGAGGTATGCTGTATGACCTCCCTACAACTTCTGGCCATGCTCCTGATGAGCGCGACGGATGATCTCGTGAGGGATCTCCTCCCACACCTGGACTAAAGCATCCACCAACTCCTGGACAGTCTGTGGTGCAACGTGGCATGGCCTAAAATTTTCTGCAGCATGCACAGCGTGCCACAGCCTTTGTCCTTCTTTCCTTTATTCAAAGGTTGGGAAGTATGATGTTGGGCCGCAAGAATATATTTTCTCTGGTGGGCCCAAGGTACTCCAGTCCGACGCTGCTGGCAAGGTCCATGTATGTTGGCTCCTTAACAGCCTTAAATACCATGCCTCAGCAGCAGGGGCGTACATATAAATCATGGGGCCCCATAGCAAAAGTCTGAATGTTCCCCACCCCCCCAAAAAAAAACCCAGAGGCATTGTAAATGTAAAGTGCCAGCACAGTGAGGGAAGTTGAGTCGCACAGAGACAGGGGTTTTGGGGGTACTCGGCACCGATCACGTCGACTTCTATGGGGGATGTCACGAGTAGCACAGCTTGGTCCGTGACCTGGTCGCTCACTGGAATGTGGGATATTTCCAGGTGATGATAGAATGTTTGTGTAGTTTGTTGTGACGCCACCTGTAGTACCTGGTCAGGGTGACCAGCGCTGCTGTGCAGGTCCTCTGGCAGGGATGGTGTAGTGCAGGTAGGTGATAAGTCTTCTACAGGTAAGACGGTATCCTTCCAGGGCAGATAGATGTGAGATAGAGCAATGGTGCAGAGTGATGTAGCAGAGTGGAGTATGCGACGTAGTAAGAAAGCAGGAAAGGAAACAATTCTTACTACAAAGACATGCAGCATAAGGCTGCCTCAACCCCTCCCATCCAACTAGCTACACCCTGTTCAAACCAGCCTAAGCTAGACCATCCCATTGGGTCCACCTACACTCAGCTGGCATATGTACTGTTGAATGCAGTGGTTGGAGTCAATGGGGTGTTTCCTCCTTACCTGAGAGTAAGTTGTCACACCGCTGGGTGCGATGCAACATCTCTGTGGCGACTGGACCCTCGGGTGCTTCTGTCTTTTCACAAATGCCGGCTTTACCCGGCAATTGAATCAGAGGCTATTTTACTATGTAGAAGTGAATAAACTATAAATATATGTATATATATATATATATATGTCACAATGACATGTATACTGTGGCGCTTCCCACGGCTGTGGGGCGCCGGGACATGGCATAGCTTGCCTAGCTAGCCAATGCTCACACGCCGCCAGTCCACGACGACGTGAGGCATGGGTCCCAGATAAGAGAATGTGGACCCACTGGACCACGGAGGGAGACCCGGGCCTGCCCGGACTAGGGAAGGGCAGCGACCGGGATCCGTGGCAGCTGAGCATGTGGGCAAGGTGGCGACCTGCAGGACTAGACAACACCGCACAACTTCAGGTAAGAAGAAACATAAAGTTTACTTAAAGAAACACAGTACATAAAACAGAACATAAGACCGGGCTCCCGATTCCGCACATCAGAGAAGGGTACACGACTCAGGATCACAGACGAGTGCTGGAGGACATCACAGGTAGATGCAGTCCAGGGTTATCTGGCACGGGCATACTTGGACGGCCTCTCTCTCAGGCCTTAGGCGTAGCACAGGCTCAGCAGGAGAACATCAGACACCGACCTCAGACAGACTTCAGACGATGGCGGGGTCATCACGGGTTGATGAAGTCCAGGATCATCTGGCACGGGCATACTAGTATGGCCTCACTCTCAGGCCTCGGGCGTAGCACAGGCTCAGCAGGAGAACATCAGACACCGGCCCAGGACGAACGTCAGACGATGGCAGGGTCATCACGGGTTGATGAAGTCCAGGGTCATCTGGCACGGGCATACTAGGACGGCCTCTCTCTCAGGCCTCAGGCGTAGCACAGGCTTAGCAGGAGAACATCAGACACCGACCCAGGACAGACGTCATCACAGGGTAGACCAAGGAGGAACCGGCAGGACAGGCAGGTTGTCACGGCAAGTGACCAAGGCAATCTCTGGGACAGGCAGGTTGTCACGGCAAGTGACCAGGCAGTCTCTGGGACAGGCAGGTTGTCACGGCTAGTGACCAGGGCAGTCTCTGGGACAGGCAGGTTGTCACGGCAAGTGACCAAGGCAGTCTCTGGGACAGGCAGGTTGTCACAGCAAGTGACCAGGCAGACTCTGGGACAGGCAGGTTGTCACGGCAAGTGACCAGGCAATCTCTGGGACAGACAGGTTGTCACGGCAAGTGACCAGGCAGACTCTGGGACAGGCAGGTTGTCACGGCAAGTGACCAGGCAATCTCTGGGACAGGCAGGTTGTCACGGCTAGTGACCAGGGCAGTCTCTGGGACAGGCAGGTTGTCACGGCTAGTGACCAGGGCAGTCTCTGGGACAGGCAGGTTGTCACGGCAAGTGACCAGCCAGTCTCTGGGACAGGCAGGTTGTCACGGCTAGTGACCAGGCAGTCAATAGACAGGCAGGTATATACGACCTGATATGGTGGAGCCTCCAGGTAGGCTGCAGTCGGATGGCAGATGATCGCTCCCAGGTGAGCAGGCAAGAGCCGGGGATCTCTGCAGATGATGTCCGAACCTCCGGATGGAGCTGCAGTCGGATGGCAGATGATCGCTCCCAGGTGAGCAGGCAAGAGCCGGGGATCTCTGCAGATGATGTCCGAACTTCCGGATGGAGCTGCAGTCGGAT
This sequence comes from Oophaga sylvatica, assembly GCA_033576555.1. Lineage (NCBI taxonomy): Eukaryota > Metazoa > Chordata > Amphibia > Anura > Dendrobatidae > Oophaga > Oophaga sylvatica. Next base: position 33,455 of record JARQOD010007201.1, on the reverse strand, counting down.
GGCAGACAGGCAAGCCGACAGGTAACAGGCAGGTAACTGGAATCAGGAGCTGATGGCTGAAACAGAGTTAGACTGCACAGGAACAACAGGGACACGGATTGGATCTCAGGGAGTCAGGAACACAGACAGGAACATGGATTGGATCTCAGGGAGTCAGGAACACGGACAAGAACATGGATTGGATCTCAGGGAGTCAGGAACAGGACAAGAACATCAGGAACACGGATTGGGTCTCAGGGAGTCAGGAACACGGACAGGAACATGGATTGAATCACAGGAACACGGACTGGAACACAGGCCTCGGACTCCGGACATCTGGCACCGATCAGCAGGCTCCGGACATCTGGCAATGATCGGCAGGATCCGGACATCTGGAAGTGGTCGTCGGACATCGGACATCAGGCCATGGTCATCAGGCATAGGATCCGGACATCTGGCAGCGACCTGAAAAGGAACCCCAGCGGTCTGGTGCAAGCCCCGCCAGGCTCAACGGGAGCTGGCCGGGGATTGCACAGAGGCTGAGCACAGAGTAACAGAAACTCAGCACACACCGGACTCCTCCTTCCAAGATGAACTCAGGTTATATAGCAAGGATTCACAGTCACTGGCACAGGGTTCTGGACACAGCAGGATTTCAGGAACATAACACAAAGGACACAGTTCAGACAGTCAGGTACAGGATGCGATCCAAGATCAGGGGTTCAGGTAATTAGACACAGCAGGAACAGGCCTGGATATACAGCCTCCAGGAACGGCGATCTGGGTAATCAGCCCCCAGCATAGGCGGAAACACAAGACACAATTCAGACATTCAGGTACCGGGTTTGATCCAGGATCAGGGAACAAGACACAGCAGGAACAGGGAATCAGCTCTCCAGAGCTGATCAACTTCAGAGCAGGAGCTGAACACACAACCACATACGGCTAGGTTCAGGGATTCAGTGTGGATTCAATGTGAAGCTCTGGCAACGCCCACTAGGGCTGGGGAACTTTATATATGAGCTGCTTCACAGCGATAGGCTGGAGCAGTAATCCTAGTAAACACCCAATCCACATAAAAGCAGGACAGGTGTGGGCCGCGCCCCCTATGCAGAGCCAGACAGCACAACACAGAGGGAACCCAACAATGGCTGCTGCCAACCACGCAGTAAGTCATGCACCACTGCAGAGGACTTTGCAAGCTACGGACGGCTTTCACAGCAAGTCAGGAACCGCACATGCGGGCGGTCATGCAAAGCAGCGGAGCCACTCACGCAAGTACGGGTACGCAGCAGAGCCGGGAACTGAGCAGCATCCATATAGGTAACAGACAACAGTATCCCAGCTGGTTAGGGGGAAAGGAGCAAAAGGGTTAATGCAAAAAACATGCAAAGTAACGCTGGAAAACAAAGTACAGACAATACCAGCGTTACAGTATCCCCCTCCTCAGGCCCCCTCTTCTGAAGACCCAAGTAAAAAAAAATTCCCCAGAAAAATTCACTTGGGTTTGGCGGTAAGTCCCATAGTTCACAATATGGCAGCAGAGTTAATAGCTCGAAAAGTCCGAACCGCTGACCAAGCGGGGAATCGAGCCATCTAGTCCACTTACCCTGTGGGGACCAAGTAGTCTAGTTCACACATCAGGTGGAGCTTGGAGAAAGTCCTGCAGACCGCACATGCTCGGCGGAGTCCATGGCCAGAGCTTACTGTGGCGCTTCCCACGGCTGTGGGGCGCCGGGACATGGCATAGCTTGCCTAGCTAGCCAATGCTCCCACGCCGCCAGTCCACGACGACGTGAGGCATGGGTCCCAGATAAGAGAATGTGGACCCACTGGACCACGGAGGGAGACCCGGGCCTGCCCGGACTAGGGAAGGGCAGCGACCGGGATCCGTGGCAGCTGAGCATGTGGGCAAGGTGGCGACCTGCAGGACTAGACAACACCGCACAACTTCAGGTAAGAAGAAACATAAAGTTTACTTAAAGAAACACAGTACATAAAACAGAACATAAGACCGGGCTCCCGATTCCGCACATCAGAGAAGGGTACACGACTCAGGATCACAGACGAGTGCTGGAGGACATCACGGGTAGATGCAGTCCAGGGTTATCTGGCACGGGCATACTTGGACGGCCTCTCTCTCAGGCCTTAGGCGTAGCACAGGCTCAGCAGGAGAACATCAGACACCGACCTCAGACAGACTTCAGACGATGGCGGGGTCATCACGGGTTGATGAAGTCCAGGATCATCTGGCACGGGCATACTAGTATGGCCTCACTCTCAGGCCTCGGGCGTAGCACAGGCTCAGCAGGAGAACATCAGACACCGGCCCAGGACGAACGTCAGACGATGGCAGGGTCATCACGGGTTGATGAAGTCCAGGGTCATCTGGCACGGGCATACTAGGACGGCCTCTCTCTCAGGCCTCAGGCGTAGCACAGGCTCAGCAGGAGAACATCAGACACCGACCCAGGACAGACGTCATCACAGGGTAGACCAAGGAGGAACCGGCAGGACAGGCAGGTTGTCACGGCAAGTGACCAAGGCAATCTCTGGGACAGGCAGGTTGTCACGGCAAGTGACCAGGCAGTCTCTGGGACAGGCAGGTTGTCACGGCTAGTGACCAGGGCAGTCTCTGGGACAGGCAGGTTGTCACGGCAAGTGACCAAGGCAGTCTCTGGGACAGGCAGGTTGTCACAGCAAGTGACCAGGCAGACTCTGGGACAGGCAGGTTGTCACGGCAAGTGACCAGGCAATCTCTGGGACAGACAGGTTGTCACGGCAAGTGACCAGGCAGACTCTGGGACAGACAGGTTGTCATGGCAAGTGACCAGGCAATCTCTGGGACAGGCAGGTTGTCACGGCTAGTGACCAGGGCAGTCTCTGGGACAGGCAGGTTGTCACGGCTAGTGACCAGGGCAGTCTCTGGGACAGGCAGGTTGTCACGGCTAGTGACCAGGCAGTCTCTAGACAGGCAGGTATATATGACCTGATATGGTGGAGCCTCCAGGTAGGCTGCAGTCGGATGGCAGATGATCGCTCCCAGGTGAGCAGGCAAGAGCCGGGGATCTCTGCAGATGATGTCCGAACCTCCGGATGGAGCTGCAGTCGGATGGCAGATGATCGCTCCCAGGTGAGCAGGCAAGAGCCGGGGATCTCTGCAGATGATGTCCGAACTTCTGGATGGAGCTGCAGTCGGATGGCAGACAGGCAAGCCGACAGGTAACTGGAATCAGGAGCTGATGGCTGAAACAGAGTTAGACTGCACAGGAACAACAGGGACACGGATTGGATCTCAGGGAGTCAGGAACACAGACAAGAACATGGATTGGATCTCAGGGAGTCAGGAACACGGACAAGAACATCAGGAACACGGATTGGGTCTCAGGGAGTCAGGAACACGGACAGGAACATCAGGAACACGGATTGGGTCTCAGGGAGTCAGGAACACGGACAGGAACATGGATTGAATCACAGGAACACGGACTGGAACACAGGCCTCGGACTCCGGACATCTGGCACCGATCAGCAGGCTCCGGACATCTGGCAATGATCGGCAGGATCCGGACATCTGGAAGTGGTCGTCGGACATCGGACATCAGGCCATGGTCATCAGGCATAGGATCCGGACATCTGGCAGCGACCTGAAAAGGAACCCCAGCGGTCTGGTGCAAGCCCCGCCAGGCTCAACGGGAGCTGGCCGGGGATTGCACAGAGGCTGAGCACAGTAACAGAAACTCAGCACACACCGGACTCCTCCTTCCAAGATGAACTCAGGTTATATAGCAAGGATTCACAGTCACTGGCACAGGGTTCTGGACACAGCAGGATTTCAGGAACATAACACAAAGGACACAGTTCAGACAGTCAGGTACAGGATGCGATCCAAGATCAGGGGTTCAGGTAATTAGACACAGCAGGAACAGGCCTGGATATACAGCCTCCAGGAACGGCGATCTGGGTAATCAGCCCCAGCATAGGCGGAAACACAAGACAATTCAGACATTCAGGTACCGGGTTTGATCCAGGATCAGGGAACAAGACACAGCAGGAACAGGGAATCAGCTCTCCAGAGCTGATCAACTTCAGAGCAGGAGCTGAACACACAACCACATACGGCTAGGTTCAGGGATTCAGTGTGGATTCAATGTGAAGCTCTGGCAACGCCCACTAGGGCTGGGGAACTTTATATATGAGCTGCTTCACAGCGATAGGCTGGAGCAGTAATTCTAGTAAACACCAAATCCACATAAAAGCAGGACAGGTGTGGGCCGCGCCCCCTATGCAGAGCCAGACAGCACAACACAGAGGGAACCCAACAATGGCTGCTGCCAACCACGCAGTAAGTCATGCACCACTGCAGAGGACTTTGCAAGCTACGGACGGCTTTCACAGCAAGTCAGGAACCGCACATGCGGGCGGTCATGCAAAGCAGCGGAGCCACTCACGCAAGTACGGGTACGCAGCAGAGCCGGGAACTGAGCAGCATCCATATAGGTAACAGACAACAGTATCCCAGCTGGTTAGGGGGAAAGGAGCAAAAGGGTTAATGCAAAAAACATGCAAAGTAACGCTGGAAAACAAAGTACAGACAATACCAGCGTTACATATATATATATATATATATATATATATATATTCTAAGTGTGTATATTTTGTGTTTACAAGGAAAGAAAGTGTTTTTTTAGTTGCGATATTTTGTTCCCATAGACTTACATGGGACTTCCGGTATCGGAATCGGATATCGCCGATATTAAGTGATATCGGCGATACCATTCCGATATTTTTAGATATCGAGCAGTATCGCTCAACACTAGTCACATCACAACATAACCAAGTATATTCTTTAGACCAGATTTTCTTGGAAAACATTCTCAACACTTCTTTAGAATCTTTAATATAACCAGGAGTGATTTGTACTAGTGGTTGAAGTAGGGAGTCAACCCATTCACCCAGATGTTCATTTAAAGATCCAATCCCTGAGACAATAGGTCTCATGGGGGGGATTTTCATATCTTTGTGAATTTTTGGGAGACCATGCATGATAGGGATAATAGGATGAGACACTGTGAGATAATCAGTTTGTTTTTTGGTTAGAATGCCAAGGCTGAAACCCTCATTGATAATTTGGATAATCTCACTTTTAAATTTATCAGTGGGATTTGTATGGAGTTTTTCATATACATCACTGTCAGACAAGAGAGACATAATTTGAGAATGATAATCCTCTTTATTCAGGATAACTACCATGCCACCCTTGTCCGACATTTTAATTATTATATCTGACATACTTTTGATCTCATCTAATGCAGTTTTCTGGGCTTTTGTTAAATTGGAATGATTTCTGCTGCCGCCCATTTTAACCCTATCATGAAGGATTTTTAAATCCCTCTCTATCACCTCCTGGTATTTAGTCATGCAATCAGGCCTGGATTGAATGGGATAAAAAGAGGGATTTTTTGTTTTAAACACAGGTGCATGAATGGTATCAGATTCATTATCATAGGAATGAGTAGACAAACTAAACAAAGTTTTGAGAGATACCTGTTCTCTGAAAGACAAGTCAGTAAATTCATTATTATATGTCAGCGACTCCTGCAAAGGGGTCTCATCAGAATGATTTAAAAAATGCTTTTTGATGGTAAGGTCTCGCATAAACTTGTTGACGTCCAAAATAGTAGAAAAAAGATTGAAATTCTGATCGGGCACAAAATTCAGACCTAAGGACAAAACATCTAATTGCGTTTTGGTAAAGTCTCGTGCAGATAAATTCAAGACATTATCATGGTTTATTATTTGCGATAATTCTTCCTGCGGCGTGTAATCATGACATGATCTTTGTCGGTGTTTTCTGCCACCCCGCCTTTTACGTTTTTTGAATGACGAAAAACTTTGTGGTGTGAACACTGTCATTAGAGGAAACACTCAGATTATTGTCAGATGAATCCAACTCAGAGGATGTAAAACAGACATGTGGTTTAGATACCGGTTCGTTGAGAGCATGGTTGCGTTTTAAAATAGATTTAGGAGTTCTATGACCCAGTGTAAGTGGACTCAGTCATTAAGCTCAGGCACCAGCTTTATTATGGCATCTATTTTTGTTCAAGACAGATCTGTCAAAGCGGCACAAGTGTTTTCTGGTGATATTAATGAAATTCCAGACATGCCTGATCTGAATGAAAATATCAACAAAATGGAAAAACTTTTGCTTCAAGAAACAAAGTTGTGGTGGGATCATACTACCCTCCAAAATTATCTAGCTAAGGATATGATTCCAAGGGGGCTTCGTATTAAAAAAATCCCCACTACTATTTTTTCTGACATTTTCATTGAAGAGTGGAATCAGATACTCAGTAATTGTTCTTCCAAACTAATGCAACTCATAGTCAAATATGAGAGTAATAAATTGGAGGATATTCAGAAACAAATGAATGATGCAGATACTGCGCTCACTGAATTTAAATCGTTGACTCAGTATGACTCACTTGTGGCTAAAATGCAAGATAATGTCTCTAGCCTAGAAAAGGATATCATGGACCGGAAAAAACGAAAATTTTCTCGTGATCTAAGAGACTATTCAACCAAGAAAGTCTATGACTGGGGCCATTGGGAGCGGGGTCATAGAACTCCTAAATCTATTTTAAAACGCAACCATGCTCTCAACGAACCGGTATCTAAACCACATGTCTGTTTTACATCCTCTGAGTTGGATTCATCTGACAATAATCTGAGTGTTTCCTCTAATGACAGTGTTCACACCACAAAGTTTTTTCGTCATTCAAAAAACGTAAAAGGCGGGGTGGCAGAAAACACCGACAAAGATCATGTCATGATTACACGCCGCAGGAAGAATTATCGCAAAATAAGTAACCATGATAATGTCTTGAATTTATCTGCACGAGACTTTACCAAAACGCAATTAGATGTTTTGTCCTTAGGTCTGAATTTTGTGCCCGATCAGAATTTCAATCTTTTTTCTACTATTTTGGACGTCAATAAGTTTATGCGAGACCTTACCATCAAAAAGCATTTTTTAAATCATTCTGATGAGACCCCTTTGCAGGAGTCGCTGACATATAATAATGAATTTACTGACTTGTCTTTCAGAGAACAGGTATCTCTCAACACTTTGTTTAGTTTGTCTACTCATTCCTGATAATGAATCTGATACCATTCATGCACCTGTGTTTAAAACAAAAAATCCCTCTTTTTATCCCATTCAATCCAGGCCTGATTGCATGACTAAATATCAGGAGGTGATAGAGAGGGATTTAAAAATCCTTCATGATAGGGTTAAAATGGGCAGCAGCAGAAATCATTCCAATTTAACAAAAGCCCAGAAAACTGCATTAGATGAGATCAAAAGTATGTCAGATATAATAATTAAAATGTCGGACAAGGGTGGCATGGTAGTTATCCTGAATAAAGAGGATTATCATTCTCAAATTATGTCTCTCTTGTCTGACAGTGATGTATATGAAAAACTCCATACAAATCCCACTGATAAATTTAAAAGTGAGATTATCCAAATTATCAATGAGGGTTTCAGCCTTGGCATTCTAACCAAAAAACAAACTGATTATCTCACAGTGTCTCATCCTATTATCCCTATCATGGATGGTCTCCCAAAAATTCACAAGGATATAAAAATCCCCCCCATGAGACCTATTGTCTCAGGGATTGGATCTTTAAATGAACATCTGGGTGAATGGGTTGACTCCCTACTTCAACCACTAGTACAAATCACTCCTGGTGTAATGTATGTAGTACAGTTCATATAGCGTCTTGTGCTTGGGTGCGATGAACATACATGAGACACAGGTTTGATATAGAAAAGTCCTGTATTACTTCATACAAGTTGGCAGAAATAGTCACACAGTTTGCAGACACAGAAACAGGAGACACAGCAGGCCAGAGTAATCCAAGCTCAGCAATCACTCTCCAATACAGATTCAGGATCTTCTTCTCTGTTACCGTAAGTCCATGCAAACGTGGGTCTTTCAAAGAGCAGGGTTCAGAGTCCACAAGTGCTTCAGAGTTCCTCAGTAGGAATAGCTGGAGTACAAGGTCCAAGGCTTACAGGAGTCAAGTCACAGGTTCACTGCAGGCTAGATTCTGAAGCACTGATTGCTCAGCTGTGGCTGCTTAAGAAGCAAAGGAGAGAATCAGGGCGGGAACATGCAAGCTGGAAACTCCATTTTGACTGAGGGCAAGATAGCTGCAGCAAGACAGAAAGTAAAATGGCTGACGAACAAACTGAGTTTCAGGAATATATACATAGAACCTTACATTACTCCCCCCTTAAGGACAACCTCCGGATGACCTCAGACCAGGCTTGTGTGGGTACCTCTGATGAAACTGACGGAGCAAGCGAGGAGCATTAACGTTATTGACCGGTTCCCATGAGTTGTCCTCCACTGGGTAGCCCTGCCATTTAATCAGATACTGTAACTGATTTCTATACAACCTGGAATCTAAAATCCTTTCCACCACAAATTCTTCCTGACCATCGACTAGCACTGGGTCAGGGCAAGGAGAGGAACGTCCAGGAAACGTATTGGGTGTCGCAGCCTTTAGTAGGGATACATGAAAGACAGGGTGGATTCTCATAGTTCTGGGCAGTTGAAGACGACAAGCAACGGCACTTATAATTTTACTGATTTTATAGGGTCCAATGTACTTATGTCCCAACTTAGACGATGGAATCCTTAACTTAAGATTTCTGGTTGACAGCCAGACCAAGTCTCCTACCTTGAAAGCTGGTGCAGGTTTACGAAATTTATCTGCTGCTTTCTTGTACCTTTCTTGAGCCGATTCCAGATTTTCCTTTAGAAGATCCATATTCTTCTGTAAAGACGTGATTCTTTCAGCCACTGCTGGTAAAGGCGTTTCTATGGGAAATCGTGGTAGAATGTTAGGATGATAACCTAGATTAGAGTAAAAAGGAGACTGTTTAGTGGAGGCACTCTGAGAGTTGTTATACGAGAACTCAGCTAATGGAAGTAGATCCACCCAATCATCCTGTAGGTGGCAGATAAAGCAGCGGAGATACTGCTCCAGGGTTTGATTGGTTCGTTCGGTCTGTCCATTAGTCTGGGGATGAAAAGCAGAAGAAAGGTTTACTTTAATGTCCAATGCTGCACAGAAATTTTGCCAAAACCTAGAAGTGAATTGCACCCCTCGATCCGAAATAACCTCATCCGGTACTCCATGTAAGCGAAACACATCTTTAATCATCAAATCTGATGTCTGTTTTGCAGTGGGTAAGCCGACACAAGGGATAAAATGAGCTGCCTTTGTTAGACGGTCAACCACCACTAGAATGGTGTTCTTCCCTGAGAGGTTGGTAACTCCACAATGAAGTCCATAGAAATGGATCCCCACGGGCGGGACGGGGTGGGAAGAGGCTGTAACAGACCAGTTGGTGAGGAGCGAGGTGTTTTGCATCTTGCACAGACCTCACATGAAGTGACATAATTCAAAACATCCTTCCTGCAAGTGGGCCACCAAAAGAAACGAGAAAGAAATTCCTGTGTCTTTAGAATTCCTCTATGCCCAGCTATCTTGGAATCGTGAATGAGTTGCAATACTCTCAATCTGACTGTTTCAGGAATATACAGGCGTTGTCCCTGAATCCACACACCATTCTTAAAGACAAGACTTACGTCCCTTGGGGGTTGTGCCAAAAAGGAATCCGCATGGTATGCTTCCTTGATGTCCTTAAGTAGGTCTTGATTATGAATTACTCCTAGGAATCTAGAGTCAGGAAGAATAGTCTTAGGAGGAGTAATTGGACGTGTCTCTGCTGAGTAAATCCTAGAGAGTGCATCAGCCTTTCCATTGCGCGATCCTGGTCTATAAGAGATGATAAAATTAAATTGGTTTAAGAAAAGATTCCAGCGAGCCTGGCGAGGAGTCAGGCACTTAGCCGACCTGATAAACTCAAGGTTACGATGGTCTGTCAGGACGACTATTTGCTGTGCAGCTCCCTGAAGAAGGTGTCTCCATTCTTTGAAGGCGGCAATAATGGCCAACAACTCTCTATTGCCCACATCGTAGTTCCTCTCAGCCGAAGACAACTGCTGGGAAAAGAAGGCACAGGGATGCAAGACATTCTTCTCACCTGTTCTCTGAGAGAGTATAGCTCCAACGGCACAGTCTGAAGCATCCACCTCTATTATGAAGGCAAGCTCGGGGTTGGGATGTACTAGGATAGGTGCAGTGGTAAATTTATCTTTTAGACGGGAAAATGCTTCCTGGGCTTGGGGAGTCCAGGAAAACCTAGACTCTTTCCGGGTAAGTTGAGTGATAGGTGACACTACCTCAGAGAAATTTCTAATGAAACGTCTATAGAAGTTGGCAAACCCGATGAAGCGCTGTACCTCCTTCACATTTCTAGGACTTGGCCAATCCTTGATGGCTTGGGTTTTGCTTCCATCCATACTAATTCCTTGTGTAGACAGTACATACCCCAGAAATTGAATTTCGGTCCTATGGAATTCACACTTTTCAAGTTTGATGTAAAGATGATTTTGTCTTAGACGTTCCAAGACCATTCTCACATGTCCATGATGTTCCTCTGTGGAGTTAGAAAAAATTAGAATATCATCCAAATAAATTACCACGAATGTATCTAGGAGATCCTGAAGATGTCATTCACCAAGTGTTGGAAAGTGGCTGGGGCGGTACTCAGACCAAAAGGTATAACTAGATATTCAAAGTGTCCATAGCGTGACCTGAATGCAGTCTTCCATTCATCCCCAGGTCTAATACGGACTAAGTTATAGGCCCCACGAAGATCTAGTTTAGAAAAAATTTTGGCATGTCGCACTCTCTCCAATAACTCAGGGATTAAAGGCAATGGATAACGGTTTCTAATAGTAACCTTATTGAGTTCCCTATAGTCTACGCATGGTCTCAGAGATCCATCTTTCTTCTTTACAAAGAAGATGGGTGCACCTGCAGGAGATGAAGAGGGGCGTATGAAGCCCTTGGCTAGATTTTCATCTATGTAATCCTTTAAAGCCTTTAGCTCGGGCCCCGCCAGGGGGTAGATCTTACCAAAAGGTATCTCTGCTCCAGGCAATAATTCAATTGGACAATCATATGGACGGTGAGGAGGAAGCTGGTCAGCGTTCTTCTTGTCACATAAATCCACATAGTCCTGGTATACAGCTGGTAGTTCAGGACTGACATGATTCCTTTAGGAACAGAGCAAGCTGAAACTTTTGGACTCATCTGTTTCTCTGGAAAGTGTAATTCCTTGGTCTCCCAGTTAATGGTAGGATTCTGAGCCTGCAGCCATGGTAGCCCTAGAATAATGGGAAAGTGGGGAGAAGAGATAAGCATAAAGGACAGTTTCTCTTGATGATCTTTACCCATAAGAACCCTCAAAGGCTCTGTTTCCTGATCCACTGGTCCAGAGGTCAGCAGGGAGCCATCCACAGTTTCCATCTGTACTGGAGTAGCCTTCTTCACTGAACGTATTCCCTGTTTCAGAGCAAAGGAGACATCCATAAAATTTCCACTTGCCCCTGAGTCGATCATAGCAGAGCTAGACACCCAAGCTGAGTCAACCCAGAGTTTGATGGAAAGAAAGCAATGAGAATTGTTTTTCTTACAACTCAGCTGGGACACCGCTGAGGAAACTTGAAAAATGGCAGCGTTTACACAGTCAACGTCCTCAGAGGTAACGGAGTTTAAGTCCGAGAAATCAAGATCTGTTGCTGCAGATCTCTCTGGAGCCTGAGGCTCGGACCTGACAGATCCCCTCTCGCAACACTCACAATGAATGAGTGCTGCAGTAGTCTTACGAGAACGGCTGGGGCAGTTTATAATGAAGTGCCCTGACTTACCACAATAGAAACATAGATTCTCCTTAAAACGATGTTCCTTGCGTGCATCACTAACCCGTCGTTGTAAACAGTCTACCTGCATGGGTTCAGGTTCAGGTTCCCGTGTAATCCTACTCAAAGGTTCCTTAGCTGGAGAGGAAGGTAGGAAAAGGTTAGTACGATTGCTTTCGAACCATCTCTCTTGCCTGCGTTCAGTCAGACGAGTATCAATACGGATGCAGTAGTTAATAAAGTCACCTAACGCAGTGGGAGGGTCGGCACGAGCAAGTTCATCCTTAATCAGTGGAGATAACCCCTTTCGAAAAATAGATTTTTTGGCGGAACTGTCCCAGGTGGTATCAAGGGCCCATCTCCTGAAATCCAAGGCATATTCAGCTACCGAGTGCTTACCTTGGCGCAAAGCTAACATGGCTGCTTCAGCTGTTGCACCTCGATTGGGGTCATCAAACACCTGCCCCATGGCTGAAATAAAATCATCAAGGTGATTCAAACAATCATCCTCAGTCTCAATCAGAGGGTTTGCCCACATTAAAGCCTTGTTGGTAAGCAACATAATTATAGTAAGCACCTTAGATCGTTCAGTGGGAAATTGTGAAGCATGTGCAGAAAAAAAAAGATTGCATTGATTAATAAATCCCCTGAATTTCTCACGTTCACCGCCAAAACGAAAAGGGGGCAACTTGGGAATCCCAGCACTCGGGGCTACGGCAGGAGCCTGGACTCGCCCCTCTAGAACCTCAATCCTGGCTCGCAAATCCTGGGTAGTCTGTCCAACCACTTGCAAATTGTGATTATTGAGGTCCTGTAGATTCGTAAAACGGGTCTTTATATTCTGCAAATCTGCAAGGATATTATCAGTCACTCCGCAAAGTTCCTTTATGCGGGCCTCCATTTTCCAGATCTTTTAAGACAGGATTACTGGAAGAAGAGGAGAGAAAAAAAAACAATAGTGTTCACCTGTGGCAACACTGCAGAGAGAAAAAAAATTAAGGGAACTGCTCACCTGGAATGGTTGTGAGAAGTCACAACCACTATCATCACAGAAAGTTTCAACCAGACATCTGATATCCAGAGTTACAGCAGACAAAAAAGAGAAAAGAAAGGAAAAAAAAAAAAAAACAATAGTGTTCACCTGTGGTAACACTGCAAAAAAGAAAAAACTTAAGGGAATTGCTCACCTGGAATGGTTGTGAGAAGTCACAACCACTGTCATCACAGAAAGTACAACCGGACGTCTGATATCCACAGTACAGCAGACACAGCCTTCCAGACCCAGCAGACACTAACATTTTGGCTTCAGAATCTTGTAATTTATGTAGTACAGTTCATATAGCGTCTTGTGCTTGGGTGCGATGAACATACATGAGACACAGGTTTGATATAGAAAAGTCCTGTATTACTTCATACAAGTTGGCAGAAATAGTCACACAGTTTGCAGACACAGAAACAGGAGACACAGCAGGCCAGAGTAATCCAAGCTCAGCAATCACTCTCCAATACAGATTCAGGATCTTCTTCTCTGTTACCTTAAGTCCATGCAAACGTGGGTCTTTCAAAGAGCAGGGTTCAGAGTCCACAAGTGCTTCAGAGTTCCTCAGTAGGAATAGCTGGAGTACAAGGTCCAAGGCTTACAGGAGTCAAGTCACAGGTTCACTGCAGGCTAGATTCTGAAGCACTGATTGCTCAGCTGTGGCTGCTTAAGAAGCAAAGGAGAGAATCAGGGCGGGAACATGCAAGCTGGAAACTCCATTTTGACTGAGGGCAAGATAGCTGCAGCAAGACAGAAAGTAAAATGGCTGACAAACAAACTGAGTTTCAGGAATATATACATAGAACCTTACACCTGGTTATATTAAAGATTCTAAAGAAGTGTTGAGAATGTTTTCCAAGGAAATCTGGTTTAAAGAATATACTTGGTTATGTTGTGATGTGACTTCTTTATATACCTGTATACCTTACAATGTTGCCATGACAGCGCTGCAGTTTGTCTTAACGAAATTCAGTAATTATTCCCAGGATCTCATTAATTATATTTTACAAGTTATTCAATTTTTATTAACCCACAATTTTTTCTCATTTGACAATAAAATTTTTTTTACAAAAATCTGGCGTAGCGATGGGTGAGAAATTTGCGCCATCCCTAGCTAATCTTGTTATGTCATATTGGGAATATTTTTTTATTTTTTCAGCTACTAATCCATTTATTGACTCGATTGCTTGGTATGGTAGATATATTGATGATTTACTCATCATTTGGAGTGGTGATGTACCTGCCATATCCGGATTTATTGATTATATCAATTCTAATTCATTCAACATACATTTTACTCATAAATTTCATCATAACAAAATTTCTTTTTTGGATCTTGATTTATATGGGGTACATGACTCTGTTATTATTACTAAAACGTTCAGCAAACCTTGTGCTGGTAATTCTATCTTGCATGCAGCAAGCAGTCACCCCAAACATACTATTAAATCGATTCCTTTGGGTGAATATACCAGAATTTTGAGAAACTGCAGCGATCCTACAGCTTTGGAAAGGGAATTTAATTGTGTGGATACAAAATTAAAAAACAGAAATTATCCTAAATGGTCATTAAAAAGAGCACGAACAATTGTAAGTAATAAAAACAGAGAGGATCTCATTAGTGGAGGGCGACAACAAAAAAATGATCTTGCAGTGAAACCATATTTTTGTGCTCAATATAGTCCTCAATTTGGGGACATCAAAAAATCATTTTGAGATCGCTGCCTATTTTATATGAAGATCCCTCTCTTGCTGACATTCTTTCATCAGGTATTAATGTTGTTTCAAGGAAAGCGCCATCTATTGGTAACAAAGTTTCTCCAAGCATGTTCAGTAATAATTTCTCTTCTCATTAAACATCGTGGTTAGAACATAAAGGTTTTTATAAATGTGGCCACAATAGATGTGCACTTTGCAAATATGTTTGTGTAACGAAAACCTTTGAAAATAATGACAGCACTGCGATTTATACCATTAACAAATATATCAATTGTAATTCATGCTATGTGGTATATAAAATTATGTGCACTACTTGCAATTTATCTTGTATAGGCTGCACTACTAGGAAACTAAAAATCAGGATCGCTGAACATTTGCAGGATATAAAGAATGTTTCTTCGAATCGCAATATTTCTGCTGCTGCTAAACATTTTATTTTTCAGCATGCTCGCAATATTTCTTCCTTCCAAGTCACAGGTATTGAAAGTGTTAACCTGTCTGCCCGAGGTGGAGATGCACGTCAGCGACTCCTCACACGTGAAGCTTTCTGGATCTTTAATCTACATACCAGACATCCATTTGGTCTCAACAAAAGAAACGAATTGATGTTCCATTATTAATTTTATTTCTTTGCATTAATTTTATTTGTGCAAATATTGTTTTTGTTTCTTTATTCGTTATGTGCAAATTGTTAAAGGACTTGTCAAAAATCACATGACATTTTTTCTGATCGTGATTGGTCTTCCTTTGTCTTAAATATGTGCCTTTGTCTGAATATGTCAGCTGTGGTAAAGATCCCTGTGATTGAAACGCGTAGCCTTGTCCTGAGCTTGTCCAGGAGCATGCCATTATTCATGTTTTTATGAATCAATAAAGATGAAGATTTTATTGAAGCTGGATCCCTTTTTCCTTCATTTTCTCATGTATCTTCACGTTTGATCAAGCGGAGGATCCGTGCTTCTACAAACCGGTGAGCTGGTTAGCGTTCTTATGTATGTGCATAATGGACTATGTCCAAAATAAGGTGAAAAATACTTAAAAGCTCTTATTTTACCATAGATGCCTAGCATCTATGTGGGATCTTTCCCCCAAACAGATGAGTTTCAGAACAGCCCACTGTCGTTTTCCCCTAGCTGTGCTGAAGTTGGTGGTGCAGGTATTATGCTGACCGAATGAGTAGGTGGCGGAGGAAACAGAGCAGGAGGAGGAGGCAACACGGAGAGAGCAACGTCCAAACAATCCTCGGTGGTGGTAGGACATGCACCTGAACACCTTCTGCCTCAGTCCCAGCCGCCAATACATTTACCCAGTGGGCAGTTCAGGAGATATAACATCCCTTGCCGTGTTTACTGGTCCATGTATTGGTGGTTATGTGGAACTTACCACTGATAGAGTTGAGCAAAGCACACATGATTTTGTCCGCAACATCTGTTTGCAGGCCGGAAATGGCACACCTGGAAAAGTAGTTGCAGCTGGGAAGCACATACTATGGGACAGCCACCACCATCAGTTTATTAAAACTGTCAATCTCTTCCAGCCAGAATGGCAGCATTTCAAAGGCAAGGAATTTTTAAATGCTGCCATTCAGGACAAGAGCTAATGGGTAGGTAGGGGAATACTTTCTCTTTCCAGTGTTTGAGGGATGGACAGGTGAACGCTTCCATTGGATGGTGTTAAGATGCTCAGTGACTCTGCTAGTGGTGGTGGTGCTGTCACATCCTCTCTTTGCAGTGAGCTAGGTGGCCCTGTTGATTGGGAGCAGGAGTTAGAGGCAGAAGAGGGAGGAGGAAGACTCCAGCAGGAGAGGGAGCTGGAGGAGCCTGAGATCTTTCCTAGTTTTTCAAGTGTGTACTCCACTGCAGCTCATCCTTTGAATACAGATACCTCGTTATGCAGGTGGTGCTGAGGTTCAGGTGGTGCCTCACCACAGGTTCTGACTGTACAGCATGCAAACCATCCATCTCTTATCAGCTCATTGCCTGAAGAAATGCTATGCCAGGTAGCTTCTTTGAGCTGGATTTCTTGCTGCCCTTGCCTGTCTGCACACTGCAGAAAGACACAGCAGTTGGCACATCAGAGATGTGCTGCGGTAGTCCTTTGACTATGTGAACTAACCCTCCCATGTACTTATCCTGCAACTGAAATAGTGGTTCGGTATTAGTGCACTCAATCTCTTCCACTTATGGGGTAGAGCGAGGTGGAAGCCCATGGAACCCTCGCAAGCATGGTCATCAAAAAGCAGAAGTGACTGGTGCATGACTTAGGGCTCATACTGCTTGACTGATTTGTAAGGGGGTGAGGTGGAAGACAAATGCCCATGGTGCCAACTCTGCACTTTCAGCAGTGGACTGGGTGGAAAACAATTCAAAAGAACTGGAGGCACTCTCAGCCATCCAATCTTTGGGCATGTAGCAAGCACAGATTGATCACGTCCTCTACCTGCAGCAGCTACACGACCAGTAGCACCACAGCCACATCTACATCCCAATTTGATGCTCTCCTCATTTTTGCTCCCCTTAAAAAAGGGCATAGTAGAGAAGAGAAAATGCCCAACAGATTATTAGATTCTTATTGTACTCGACACGAGACTGTATTAGGTCACTGTGCACCAGGATGTATTATGGGTACTATGCACTAGGCTGTATTATGAGTACTGTGATTCATGCTGTATTAGGTCATTGTGCACCAGGCTGTATTAGGTCACTGTGTAAAAGTCTTTATTAGGTCACTATGCCTCCAGGCTATATTAGGCCACTGTGCGCCAGTCTGTATTACGGGACTCTGCACCAGGCATTATTAGGTCACTGTGCAGCATGCTGTATTAGGTCACTGTGCATCAGACTATTTTAGGTCACTGTGCACCCGGCTGTATGGGTCACTTTGAACCAGGTTGTATTACTACTCTGCACCAGACTGTTTTACTGGTACTCTGCAACAGTCTGTATTAGGTCACTGCCTCCAGGCTATATTAGGCCACTGTGCACAAGACTGTATTACGGGTACTCTGAATGAGGCTGCATTACGGGAATTCTGCACCAGGCTGTATTAGATCACTGTGCACCAGGCTGTATTACATAATTGTCCACCTGGCTGTATTAGATCACTGTTCACCAGGCTGCATTAGGTAATTGTGCACAGGCTTTATTAGATCACTGTACACCAGGCTGTATTAGGTCACTGTGCACCAGGCTTTATTAGGTCACTGTGCACCAGGCTGTTTTAGGTCACTGTACACAAGGCTATATTAGGCAACTGTTCACCAGGCTGTATTACGGGTACTCTGCACCAGGCTGTATTAGGTCACTGTGCACCAGGCTTTATTAGATCACTGCACATCAGGCTATATTAGGTCACAGTGCACCAGGCTTTATTAGGTCACTGTACACAAGGCTATATTTGGTAACTGTTCACCAGGCTGTATTATAAGTATTCTGCACCAGGCTATGTTATGAGTACTCTGTACCAGGCTGTATTAGGTCACTGTGCATCAGGCTGTATTAGGTCACTGTGCACCAGGCTGTATATTTCACTCTGCACCAGGCTGTATTAGGTCACTGTGCACCAAGTTATATTAGTTACTCTGCCCCAGGCTGTATTAGGTTACTGTGCACCAGGCTGTATTACTGGTACTCTGCACCAGGTTGTAATGGGTCACTGTCCACCAGGCAGTAATAGGTCACTGTGCGCCAGGCTGAATTACGGGTACTCTGCACCAGGCTGTATTAGGTCACTGTGCACCAGGCTGTAATAGGTCACTGTGCGCTAGGCTGAATTATGGGTACTCTGCACCACGCTATGTTACGTGTACTCTGCACCAGTCTGTATTATGGGTACTTTGCACCAGGCTATATTACTGGTACTCTGAACCAGGCTTTATTAAGTCACTGTGCACCGGGCTGTGTTAGATCACTGTGCACCAGGCTTTATTAGGTCACTGTGCACCAGACTGTATTAGGTCACAGTGCACCAGGCTTTATTAGGTCACTGTACACAAGGCTATATTAGGTAACTGTTCACCAGGCTGTATTACGGGTACTCTGCACCAGGCTGTATTAGGTCACTGTGCACAAGGCTGTATTACATGTAATCTGCACTAGACTGTATTATGGGTATTCTGCACCAGGCTGTTAGGGCACTCTGCACCAGGCTGTTATGGCATGGTGCACTAAGCAGATCGGGCATGCTGAACCAGGCTTTTAAGGCACTGTGCATCAGGCTGTTAGGGTAAGCTGCACTAGGCTGTTAAGTCATGCTGCACAAGGCTGTTATGGCACTCTGCCCCAGTGTGTGAGGGCACTCTACACCTGGTTGTTAGGGCACCATGCACCAGCCTGTATCAGGGTGTTGGGGCATGCTACCCCAGGCTGTTGAGCCACTTTGCACCTAGCTGAGAATAAAATGGCAGTGCAACCCATAATGATCTGGCATTTATACAGGTCGGTCATTTGTTGCGCTGGACAATCACAGCCATGCCAATACTTGGCATGGCTGTGATAGCTCTGGAAATATCCATAGCCTAAAAGCTTGTTGATTTCAACAAACTTTTTTTGGTACCAAACCCAAGCAGTAAAACGGACTTCTGAAAGAAGTCCTTACATGTACTCTGGACAAGGACTTCTCCAGGAAGTTTGTGTTACTGTTCAGATTTGGCAGCCCAAACATATGACATTTCCTAAGCTGTTATCTGTGTAACAGCGCGAGAAACACTCCTTCTGATTTGTTAGTTCATTAACACTGGTCAGAATGTTGCGGTTCCTTTGCTGTCACACAGATGACATCATATGAGCCAGCAGCTGTGTTCGGCAGTAAAAAGGATACCGCTTGTCACAGGCGTTGGCTGTTGATAGCAGCAAGAGTGGGTATATGATGATCACAGGAATCATTAGCTGGTGCCTGTGCAATAAATAAATAAATAAATAATCTTCTATTCTTGATAACCAGCGGAGGCAAAACCGACAGCTGCGGTCTGCAGCCCTCAGTTGTCAGTGTACTATTAACTTGCCTGGCTATCAAAAAAATTGTGGTCCCCTTGCCATTTTTTAAAAATTATTTTTTAATAATGGCATGGAGCCCCCCCATGTTTGACAACCAGCCAAGCTAAAGCTGACTGTTGGGGTTGGTATTCTTAGACTGGTATTAATCCATGGATATTGGCCCCCCAGCTTAAAATTAGCAGCTTGCAGACACCCCAGAAAAGGCGCATCCATTAGATGCACCAATTCTGGTGCTTTGCCCGGCTCTTCCACTTGCCCTTTTGCGATGGCAAGTGGGGTAATAATTTGGGACTTTTTATGTTCACTGACATCAAGCCCAGGGGTTAGTAATTGAGAGGCGTCTATCAGCCACCCCCATTACTAACCCCATAGTAAAATTTAATAAAGACATACCGTATTTTTCGGACTATAAGACGCACCGGACTATAAGACGCACCCAGGTTTTAGAGGTGGAAAATAGGGAAAAATATATTTGAAGCAAAAAATGTGGTAAAATATTTAATAACATAAATAACATACTATATATGTAGTGTTATTCTATATAATAGTATGTTATTATGTTGGAAGTTGCGGGACCAGTGTGGTGTCTGTTAAGTACTGTATGAAGACGCTGGAGGGTGAGTATAAGGCTACTTTCACACTTGCGTTTTATTGCGCAGCGCATCGTGCGCTATCGGTCGCATGTGAAATATTCCCCTATCTTTAACATGGCGGGCGCAGGGTCTAGCGCTTGCACGCGTTCATCTGCGTTTGGCGTGCGCTGCGCATTTTCCAGGTGTGTGCCCATACGCGCTAGACGCTACATGTTGCTTTTTTTCCGCCCAACCGCTTTAAAAAAACGCGTGCGCACGTGTGCGCATGCTATGCGCAAAAAATAACATTGCAGTCTATAGGGCGCTGGCGTGAGCATGGATTTGCGCTCGTCAGCGCTTTGCGCGCACGCGATTTTGGAGTAAATATGTCTAAACACTTGTTTAAACAACCCCCTACACAAACAACATTGTGAGGAGTGTAGATAAAAAGGTGATAGAGACAGAGATGATAGAGACAGATGATAGAGACAGAGATGATAGAGACAGATGATAGAGACAGAGATGATAGAGACAGAGATGATAGAGATAGAGATGATAGAGACAGAGATGATAGAGACAGATGATAGAGACAGAGATGATAGAGACAGAGATGATAGAGAGAGATGATAGAGACAGAGATGATAGAAACAGAGATGATAGAGACAGAGATGATAGAGACAGAGATGATAGAGACAGATGATAGATGATAGAGACAGATGATAGAGACAGAGATGATAGAGACAGAGATGATAGAGACAGATGATAGAGACAGATATTATAGAGACAGATGATAGAGACAAAGATGATAGAGATGATAAAGACAGAGTTAATAGAAATGTGACACGTAGACAACCCATGCGCCGAAAAAAACGCAAACGCATGCAAAAACGCTTGAAATCGCATACAAACTGCGTTTTTTGGTCGTAATGTGCACGCTGATGCGACTAAATATCGCAGCGTTTATAAGCGTTTGCATGCGTTTTTTTAATGTGTTTCATGTGCGCACAATGCGCTGCGCAAAAAACGCAAGTGTGAAAGTAGCCTCAGAATGGGGGCACGGGGCTTATATTTAAATCACCACTCCAGCACTGAAAAATAACACTGGAGTGCTGCTTTAAGATCCCATGGGAGAACTATAACTCTCAGCATGTCCTGCAGATCCTATGGCATGCTGGGAGTTATAGTCCACCACAGGATGGCAGAGTGATTTTTTATGTGCTGTATTTACTAACCTTTTAATTAATTCTTTGTTGTACAGTGTGTCTGAAGGACCTGTGATGACATCATGAAGAGGCAGGGCTTTGTGTGGTCATGTGATGCTCCAGCCCGCCCTCTTCATGACCTTATCACAGGTCCTCCACAGGAGCATTCAGCATCGCATCAGCACAGCCCCTGTGCTGTCAGGTATGCAATGCCTCCTGCTGCACTCTGCTCCTGTCGCCTTCTTCTCCTTCCAACACAGATGCCCAGCTGCTGCAGGAATCCAGCGCTGAGGAACCATGTGGCTCTGTCATTTGCTTCTCCCCGCTCACTGCTCAGCTGATAGGTGGGCGGGGAAGCGGCTAATGAATATGCACTGCACTTAGGTATCAGGACCAGTGGTTTCCCCAGCGCTGGATTCCTGCAGTGGAGGGGATATTTTCCTGCCTCCTGCGATCTCACTCCACCGCTGCCCCCTGCCCCCTCCCCACGTTACATTCCGACCATAAGACGCACCCACACTTTCCTCCCAAATTTGGAGGAAAAAAAGTGCGTCTTATGGTCCGAAAAATACGGTAGACATTAGGAAAAGTCCTTTGTTTGGAATAAAAACTTCCAACCCTCTTTTACTCATTTATTCAACAAAATTAAATATAAGAAGCAAATTTATACACACCTTTCTGACGATAATCCATTAATGTACATTCCCACAATGATCCGAATGGTTTGGAGAGCAGTCACATCAGTGATGTGACCCTTCCCATGCCAGCCGAAACACACTGAGCAGGATGTGAGAAGTAGAGATGAGTGAACTTGTTTGGAAAACATTTGCCAATCTCAAATTCTGCTTGATAGTATCTCATTTGGATTCGTGTCCAGATTACCAAGAATTTTTCCTAAAAATTATCGTCGGCCAAAGTTCGGTACATGACCGATTTCACTAAGGGCTATTTTAGACGTCAGTGTTTCCATTAGCAGCAGAGCCCGCATAACGTCCTGCACACGTGTGTCATCAGTGTGACACATACTGCACCTGGGAATCAGTGGTGCTGTTCACACTGTTCACTCGGCACCGAGTGCTGAAGTGAAGACAGCTCAAATCACTGTCCCCTGCTCGTGCTGTGATAACAATCAGGGAACAGGGAACAATCAGAGGACAATGTTGAGAGTTGGTTATCAAGAATAGAGGGTTCCTCACTCCATATTTTTTAATTATTTAAGATAATAATTTTAAAAAATGGCATATGGTCCCCTTATTTTTGACAACCAGCCAAGCTAAAGCAGACAGCTGGGGGCTGGTATTCCCAGGCTGGTAAGGGTCATGGATAATGGCTCCCACTAGACAAAAAATAGCAGCCCACAGCAGCCGCAGAAAAGGCGCATCTATTATTATCCATTACTAATCCCATATCGATATTGCAAGTAAACACACAGCCAGAAGAAAGTCCTTTAATTGATAGAATGACACAAAATCCTTTATTGAATCTAAATAAACCCAAACTCATGCCATCGCCCAGTGCACAGAAGCCATCGTCTCCTGTAAGAGAATTAATATAATAAACCACAATATTGCTTATTTAGAAACACAAAAGCCAGAGGCATGTTCATGAAAGGGAGTATATACGCTACCTGGGAGTGAGGTGGGGATTGTAGTAATTGGAAGTGTGTATATAACCGTATATACAGTTAGGTCCATAAATATTTGGACAGAGACAACATTTATCTAATTTTGGTTCTAGACATTACCACAATGAATTTGAAAACAAATCAGATGCAGTTGAAGTTCAGACTTTCAGCTTTCATTTGAGGGTATCCACATTAAAATTGGATGAAGGGTTTAGGAGTTTCAGCTCCTTAACATGTGCCACCCTGTTTTTAAAGGGACCAAAAGTAATTGGACAATTGACTCCAAGGCTATTTCATGGACAGGTGTGGGCAATCCCTTCATTATATCATTCTCAATTAAGCAGATAAAAGGGCTGGTGTTGATTTGAGGTGTGGTGTTTGCATTTGGAAGGTTTAGCTGTGAAGGAAACATGCGGTCAAAGGAGCTCTCCATGCAGGTGAAACAAGCTGTCCTTAAGCTGCAAAAAAACAGAAAAAACCCATCTGAGAAATTGCTACAACTTTAGGAGTGGCAAAATCTGCAGTTTGGTACATTCTGAGAAAGAAAGAAAGCACTGGTGAACTCATCAATGCAAAAAGACCTGGGCGCCCACGGAAGACAACAGTGGTGGATGATCGCAGAATACTCTCCATGGTGAAGAGAAACCCCTTCACAACAGCCAACCAAGTGAACAACACTCTCCAGGAGGTAGGCGTATCAATATCCAAATCTACCATAAAGAGAAGACTGCATGAAATTAAATACAGAGGGTTCACTGCACGGTGCAAGCCACTCATAAGAATCAAGAATAAAAAGGCTAGGCTGGACTTTGCTAAAAAACATCTAAAAAAGCCAGCACAGTTCTGGAAGAACATTCTTTGGACAGATGAAACCAAGATCAACCTCTACTAGAATGATGGAAAGAGAAAAGTATGGCGAAGGCGTGGTACAGCTCATGATCCAAAGCATACCACATCATCTGTAAAACATGGCGGAAGCAGTGTGATGGCTTGGGCATGCATGGCTGCCAGTGGCACTGGGTCACTAGTGTTTATTGATGATGTGACACAGGACAGAAACAGCCGAATGAATTCTGAGGTATTCAGAGCCATACTGTGTGCTCAGATCCAGCCAAATGCAGCCAAACTGATTGGTCGTCGTTAGAGTTGAGCGATACTTTCCGATATCCTAAAGTATCGGAATCGGAATGGTATCGCCGATATCACTAAAATATCGGCGATACCCGATATCGATACCGGAAGTCCCATGTAAGTCTATGGGAACAAAATATCGAAATTAAAAAAAAACCATTCTTGCCTTGTTGGTTAATTGTACATGAAGGAAAACAAGAAAGAGTAATGTAGAATGTATTGTGGAAGGTTGAGGAGACATTAAAGGCATAGATGTTTAACCCAATCAAATGGAATAGCATAAATATTTTTTTTTTAAAGATGTTCGGATTGACGAAGAAATTGACAATGTTAACGTTTTTTATATTTTGGCAAATATGTATATTACACAACTTCCATGCTCTTCATCTTCACCTTTTTAACTTTTCACACACTTTCTCCTTCATAATCTTCTGCAGCATCATCTTTTTCATCAAATTATTCTTCATCTTCACCTTCTTTATCTTCTTCTTAAACTTCTTGCTATTCATCTTTGTTAACATTACTCATATTCTTCTTATTAAACTATTATTCTTATTCATATTCTGCTTCATCTTCTTCATCATATTCTTATTTGTGACAGAGAATCCTGTACTTGTAATCTGTCAAAGTATGAATTTTTCATCCTTCCGTTCTTGCTGTCACAAAAGATTTAAATTACAACAGTATTTGTCCGTGTTCAGTTTAGCCTGCAGCAGCAGGCATTTTCCAGGGGCACCACGAGGAGGAACGGACTCACCCCATACACTGCTTAGTCTTCTTCTGCTTAGAATTTAGAGCATATATTTTGCTCTTCATTTTGGTCTTATACTTCATGTTCTTCTGCTCTTAGATCTTCTGCTTATTGTTCTTGTGTCTCTTGTTCCGTATCTTGTATTTGTAGCACAATCTTGTACCAGCTGATGTTACTGGGACACGGTTACTAAGCAGGAGGTACCTGTGCTCCAAAGCACTACCAAGGACCAGCAGACGTTGCTGGAACTCGGATACCAAGATGGAGGCACCTAGGCCAAAGGCACTGCGGAGAACCAGCTGACGGTACTGGAACCCGGAGGGGCAGCAGAAGGAAAAGAGCCAATGGCACAACCGAGGACCAGCTGACGTTACTGAACCCGGAGGGGCAGCAGAAGGAAAAGAGCCAATGGCACAACCGAGGACCAGCTGACGTTACTGGGACACGGTTACTAAGCAGGAGGTACCTGTGCTCCAAAGCACTACCAAGGACCAGCAGACGTTGCTGGAACTCGGATACCAAGATGGAGGCACCTAGGCCAAAGGCACTGCGGAGAACCAGCTGACGGTACTGGAACCCGGAGGGGCAGCAGAAGGAAAAGAGCCAATGGCACAACCGAGGACCAGCTGACGTTACTGAACCCGGAGGGGCAGCAGAAGGAAAAGAGCCAATGGCACAACCGAGGACCAGCTGACGTTACTGGGACACGGTTACTAAGCAGGAGGTACTTGTGCTCCAAAGCACTACCAAGGACCAGCAGACGTTGCTGGAACTCGGATACCAAGATGGAGGCACCTAGGCCAAAGGCACTGCGGAGAACCAGCTGACGGTACTGGAACCCGGAGGGGCAGCAGAAGGAAAAGAGCCAATGGCACAACCGAGGACCAGCTGACGTTACTGAACCCCAGTAACACAGGAGCAAGTGTTGACTGTGCTAACAGCACTTCCGAGCAACAACTGGCGGTGTTGGAGCCCAGGGTCAAGGAGGATGTTTAAATACTAGATAAAGTAATTTCCTTGTTACCTGTCAATTTTAAATGTCTATACTTCAAACAAGAGAAAGATAACCTTTACTACCATAAGATGATGATTTCATTTAAACTAATATCTAGATAAATAAAGAATTGACAAACATAAACACATACATTAACATGTTGAACAGCAATGCAAACCACAAAATAAATTAGTTAAGGAATCTGCTATACGGTTGTACATAAAAGCATACAAGTACATATCTGAATCCATTAATGATGGATAAGTAACAGTATGTACACCATTTTTATTGTATAGACAATGAATGTCTGACTTCAAAACATCATCAGCATTACAAGTTATCTGTGACATTACTAAAATGTTACATTTGCTGAATAATGTCACTAAACAGTTTATACAAAATTATACAATTTCCATCATGTAATACTCATAATATGTGGCAATAATCATGTTTATTAACAAACATAACCTTTAAAAGTGCATAGTGCATAGTGAAAATTGCTATTTATGCCTGACTGTCGACTTGCAAGCATGACAACGGATAGATAAGGTATATATAGATGAGACTGCATAGCCACAGATGGTGAATGGCGATGTAATACTGTACCTCAATAAAGTGTGCGTCACTACTACATAATTTTTTTTATATAGCTTTATAAACAGGGTACGTGGATGTATGCTTGCGCCTTTGTTTTGACGCACAGACTGCCTTCCTGCTGAGACGCGTTGGGTAGTGAACAGTTGTGTGCAGTGTTCACTGTAGTCTGAGGTTTTCCTTTTTGGAGTGCAGATCACGCTCCAGTTAGTTCTTCAACCACTGCTGGTTGTAGTCTGCTGAGCGTGTGTCACTGGCACATCCTTGAAATTTTTCTCTAATTGTTGCTGCTCCACTCTATTACAAATAAATAAAATCTATTAGTGTGACGCGCTTCCATCCGTATACAATACATTGGTTGCAAACACTATAGAAGTACACAAAGGGGCCTTTCACACCTACTGAACAGTTGTGTGCAGTGTTCACTGCAGTCTCTGCGGAATAACCACACTTAGGCCTTATAACTTTTCAGACTTTCTTTATCAATCTACCAAGATGAAGAAGGCAGGGAGTAAGGCACGTGGTCGTGGAGTTTCTTCAGGGAGAGGACGTGGGGATTCTGTGGCTGCTGCGGCCCCCAGTGACACAGCATCCACCAGTTTTCCCCGGGCCGTGAGCGTTCCTTTATGCGCACTTTTGTAGGAGCTCGGAGTACCCCCCTGCTGCGGGAAGAACAAATTAAAGCCGTTGTTGTTTGGATCTCAGCCAATGCATCGACTTCAATTGCTTCCACCTCCTCTCAGGACCACAGCACTGTTGGGCAACCATCTGTCTCTTCACCGCCTGGCAAATTGCCCAGGCAGTCAGAGAGTTCTGTACAGGAGCCAGCTGAGTGTCTGCTTCTGTTCTCAGAATCTATTGGCTTGCAAACAGGGGCCCAGCCAAGCAGCATTCTGTAATGTGAAGAAGAGGGAGTATGCAGTGATGCGCAACAGCTGTGTCTCTCTGAATCTGAAGAGGCGGGTGAGACAGTGCCGATGGTCAGCACACCGCAGAACGCATCTGATGATGATGATGAGACCCAGGTGCCAGTTTCTGTTGAGCATGGTGCTGGCCAGACCACCCAACAGCAGGTGTTGGAAGAGGGTAGTGGAGATGATGAGGTCCAATACCCAACATGGCATGAAGAACAGGAAGGTGGTGGGAGCAGCTCAGAGGAATAATAATAATATTTATTTATATAGCGCCATCATATTCCGCAGCGCTTTACAGTTTAGCAGTTTCAGAACACAAGTCATAAGTAACAACGTTAACAATACAATAA
This sequence comes from Oophaga sylvatica, assembly GCA_033576555.1. Classification (NCBI taxonomy): domain Eukaryota; kingdom Metazoa; phylum Chordata; class Amphibia; order Anura; family Dendrobatidae; genus Oophaga; species Oophaga sylvatica. The sequence goes on along the minus strand of JARQOD010007201.1, from coordinate 5,746 downwards.
TTTAAGCTAAATAAGTCGCCCCTGCTCGTGACAGCTTACAATGTACAATGAGATGGGGGAGATACAAAGTATAGGTGTTTATATACAATGGTGCATTTACAATGATGTTCCAGCCATCTTAAGGGACTGAGGGATGGAGATAGTGAATGGGCTAGAGACACACACACACTTACACAGAATACATAGAATGACTTTGATTAGTGAATGTGATAGGCCGCTCTGAACAAATGTGTTTTGAGGGAGCGCCTGAAACCATGCAAATTGTGGATAGTCCTAATTTCTTGGGGTACAGCATTCCAGAGGATTGGCGTAGAGCAGGAGAAGTCTTGGAGTCGGGAGTGGGAGGTACGTATTAGTGCAGAGGTTAGTCGAAAGTCGTTTGCAGAGCGCAGCAGTCGGTTAGGCCGATAGATAGAAATGAGGGAGGAGATGTAGGAGGGGTGCTGCACTGTGGAGAGCTTTGTGGGTGAGAACCAGTACTTTGGTTGAAAGCTGGGAGAGGCCTAGAGAAATGGTTAGTGATAGAAGGAAGATAGAGGAAGACATTGCCCCAACGGTACAAACAGGAGGGAGAGTTAGGCTGCAGACTCGGTTGCCTGTAGCCTCCAGTTTGGCACCTGTTCGGAGCAGTTGTGTTCCAAAAGTCAAAACGTGCGCTCCCAGGACTTGCACTGCGTGGTCCTTTTTTCACACACTTGCACATGATATTTGCTATGTGAAATGCAAGCTGTGTAATCAAAAATTAAAAATAGCTAAAAGTGTCAGTCACCTCAATACCACAAATATGTGGAAACATGTGCGGACAAAGCACGTAGTTGAGTTACAAAGACACACTGGAGATGTAGGCCAACCTACAGCAGCACCTACATCTTCAGGTTGTGTTGAAGCCTCTTCATCGAGCTCACACACAGCTGGTTATGCTTCCTCACAGGATCGCCATGGAAGAACCTCGGCCACTGTTGTCCAGAGACAAACTGTTATTCCACACACAGCAGCAAGTTCCCTGTCATCCTCACACTCCCAGGCCACAAAACAGCCAGCGGTAGCACAGGCATGGGATAAAACACGGCCATACTCCGCAAACCATGCACGAGCACAGGCTCTGAATGATGGCATTGCAAAACTCCTGTCCCTTGAAATGCTGTGATTCAGGCTGGTGGAGACAGACAGTTTCCGTAACTGAATATCATTGTCAATCCCACAATACAATGTGCCAAGCCGATTTCATTTCAGCAGGCAAGCCGTCCCTGGTCTGCAAAAGCATGTTGAGGGAAAAATTAAACATGCGCTACTAAAAGCCCTCAGTAGCAAGGTCCACCTGACCACCGATGCGTGGACCAGTACCCATTGTTATGATCTGCTACAACCAGTAAGGAAAGAAGGGAATTCTGTCCCTACAATACAACTAAGCTGAATCCCTACGATGTAACGGGGAACCTGATCCTGCGACCAGACCCGCTAAAGTCCTCATCTAGTGTGAACGAAGACCTATAGTTGCGAGGAGTAATCCCTACAAGATCTAGGGACTGGGAGAAAAGGTGGACACCTCCTAGTCCTAACATAAATTGTAGCATGGATAATTAAACAGAAAAATAAATACTTTGTGATCCTAACATCAAGCAAAACTCACAGATTAAGGCACCTAAGCACCCGGCTAGCTTAACAGTAGATAATACAATGAAGTCAAGCAAAGCCAGAAGGGCGGAGCCAGACTAAATAGGGAAAAAAGGTCATGTGACCAGCAAACTGAAACAAAACCTAACAAGAGGGTTCTAACACCCATGGCCAGGGACAATACCTTTCCCTCACTGCCCATTGGGTCAATGTTGTGCAGCCGGGTACTGATCTTGCGAGTGGCGCTGTACGTGTTCTGCCAACTCCAAGGATTGCAGGAATCAAGTCTGTACACATTGATTCTCCTCCTATTCCAGTTCCTCAGAATCATCGCTGCAGGAGCCGTCACGGTCTACCTCCACATGGACCCGTGAACGTTTACCTGTTGCGACCGATATGAGCACAGCCGTGTCCAAATGTCAACAGGCCATCCTGAAATTAATTTCCATGGGGAATCTTAGCCACACAGCGCAGGAGCTCTGTAATGCCATAAAGCAGGAGAGCGACGTGTGGTTTTTGGAAGAGAATCTACAGGCAGGCTTGGTAGTGTGTGACAATGGCCGAAATCTGGTGTCAGCTCTGGGCCTTGGCAACCTCACTCACATACCATGTCTGTCATATGTGCTCAACTTGGTCGTGCAGAGTTTTTTGAGGGACTATCCGGATCTTGATGCACTGCTGCACAAGGTCCGCCTAGAGTGCGCTCACTTGCGACGTTCCAGCATGGCCAGATCGCTGATTGCAGCTCTGCAACGCAGATTTCACCTTCATGAACATCGCATTATATGTGACGTACCCACCAGGTGGAATTCCTCGTTACATATGTTGGAGCGGTTGTGTGAGCAGCAGCCAACAGTAATGGAGTATCAGCTGCATCAGGCGCAGTCAACTCGCAATTTGCGGCGTTCACACTTCACCACTACTGAGTGGGCCTCTATAATAAGAATAATAATATTATTTATTTATATAGCGCCATAATATTCCGCAGTGCTTTACAGTTTAACAGTTTCAAAACACGAGTCATAAGTAACAACGTTAACAATACAATAATTAAAGCAAAATCAGCCGCCCCTGCTGGTGAAAGCTTACAATCTACAATGAGGTGTGGGAGATACAAAGTACAGGTGTTTATATACAATGGTGTTTTTACAATGATGGTCCAGCCATTTTAAGGAAGTGAGGGATGCATGGAGATAGTGAATGGGCTACACACACAGAATTACACATAGAATGACTTTGATTAGAGAATGTGATAGGCCACTGTGAACAAATGTGTTTTGAGGGAGCGCCTGAAACCATCCAAATTGCGGATAGTCCTAATTTCTTGGGGTAGAGCATTCCAGAGGATTGGCGCAGCGCGGGTGAAGTCTTGGAGTTGGGAGTGGGAGGTACGGATTAGTGCAGAGGTTAGTCGAAGGTCGTTTGCAGAGTGCAGCAGTCGGTTAGGCGATAAATATAAATAAGGGAGGAGATGTAGGGGGGTGCTGCGCTGTGGAGAGCTATGTTGGTGAGAACCAGTAATTAGAATTGGATCCTATAATGAATGGGCAGCCACTGCCAGTGTAATGAGTGGCGAATAACTCTATGAAGGATATCTGCCACGTTTTGCGTGCGTTTGATGAGTCAACGCGGATGGCGAGTGCAGATGATGCACTAGTCAGCCTGACTGTCCCCCTTATCTGCCTGCTTCAAAAAACACTGCAAGCACTAAGGCATGAGGTTTTGGAAGAGGTGGAGGATGAGGAGTCACAAATTCCATCACCTTCTGGACAGTCAGCGCAACGTGGTTCCTCACAAAGGGCTGGAGGACTTTCAAAGTACCATGCTGTATCAACAATTGAACCTCCAGAGTCGCTGTCTATATTTTCATAACCATTACAAACTTTTAATGTATTTACAAAGCACATAATGTACATTTTTTGTCTATCCTTTTGTAATGCTATTGTGTTTCCATAAACTGATGTTACAGAATTATGATACAAAGTTTTTAAATTTTGAGTTTTAAATTTTGTAAATTTATATGTATTTGAAGGACTTTGTGAGGAGGATGAGGAGTCACAAATTCCATCACCTTCTGGACAGTCAGCGCAACGTGGTTCTTCACAAAGGGCTGGAGGACTTTCAAAGTACCATGCTGTATCAACAATTGAACCTCCAGAGTCGCTGTCTATATTTTCATAACCATTACAAACTTTTAATGTATTTACAAAGCACATAATGTACATTTTTTGTCTATCCTTTTGTAATGCTATTGTGTTTCCATAAACTGATGTTACAGAATTATGATACAAAGTTTTTAAATTTTGAGTTTTAAATTTTGTAAATTTATATGTATTTGAAGGACTTTGTGAGGAGGATGAGGAGTCACAAATTCCATCACCTTCTGGACAGTCAGCGCAACGTGGTTCTTCACAAAGGGCTGGAGGACTTTCAAAGTACCATGCTGTATCAACAATTGAACCTCCAGAGTCGCTGTCTATATTTTCATAACCATTACAAACTTTTAAGTATTTACAAAGCACATAATGTACATTTTTTGTCTATCCTTTTGTAATGCTATTGTGTTTCCATAAACTGATGTTACAGAATTATGATACAAAGTTTTTAAATTTTGAGTTTTAAATTTTGTAAATTTATATGTATTTGAAGGACTTTGTGAGGAGGATGAGGAGTCACAAATTCCATCACCTTCTGGACAGTCAGCGCAACGTGGTTCTTCACAAAGGGCTGGAGGACTTTCAAAGTACCATGCTGTATCAACAATTGAACCTCCAGAGTCGCTGTCTATATTTTCATAACCATTACAAACTTTTAATGTATTTACAAAGCACATAATGTACATTTTTTGTCTATCCTTTTGTAATGCTATTGTGTTTCCATAAACTGATGTTACAGAATTATGATACAAAGTTTTTAAATTTTGAGTTTTAAATTTTGTAAATTTATATGTATTTGAAGGACTTTGTGAGGAGGATGAGGAGTCACAAATTCCATCACCTTCTGGACAGTCAGCGCAACGTGGTTCTTCACAAAGGGCTGGAGGACTTTCAAAGTACCATGCTGTATCAACAATTGAACCTCCAGAGTCGCTGTCTATATTTTCATAACCATTACAAACTTTTAATGTATTTACAAAGCACATAATGTACATTTTTTGTCTATCCTTTTGTAATGCTATTGTGTTTCCATAAACTGATGTTACAGAATTATGATACAAAGTTTTTAAATTTTGAGTTTTAAATTTTGTAAATTTATATGTATTTGAAGGACTTTGTGAGGAGGAGTCAATGGAGGAGGAAGACATCGCTCCAGAGGGAGGTAGACAATGCTCTAGTCAGTATGTAGACCAAGGGTGGGGTGATGCACAGCAGGCGGAGATGACGCCTCTTGCAGGGGACAACGTTTCTTGGCCAGTTGGGAGTCTGCAGCACATGGTTGATTTCATGCTGCAGTGGCTGAGAAACGACCGCCGCATCGAACACATTCACACCACGTCTGATTATTGGTGTACACCCTCCTAGACCCTCGCTACCGGGACAACTTACAAAGCCTCATCACACCGTTGAACCGGGAGCGTAAAATGCGGAAGTACCAAGACACACTGGTGCAATCCATAATGTTCTCCATTCCAGCCGAGAGCACTGCTGCTGCTACTGATTTACAAAGCAGCTCTGTGCGTCGAGGCAGTGGAGACAGCTCTGCAACAAGAGGGAGCACAAGCAGCGCCTCTGCACAGGGCAAGACCAGTATGTTCCAAATGTGTCGAAGTTTTGTGGCAGCGCCACCAATGTCTACACCATCCGAGACGGCTCCAGTCAGCAGGAGGCAACATTTCCGTAAGATGGTTACAGACTACATGTCTTGCCCTCTCAGTGTACTCTCAGATGGCTCTTCCCCATTCAAGTTTTGTGTCTCTAAGCTGGATACATGGCCAGAGCTTAGCCAGTATGCATTGGAGGTGCTGGCTTGATCTGCTGGCAGTGTATTATCGGAGCGCGTCTTTACTGCTGCAGGTGGTGTACTAACAGACCGTTGCATGCGACTATCCTACGATAATGTACAACGGCTTACTTTTCTGAAAATGAACTAGGCATGGATCTCGCCTGAATTTGCCTGTCCGGTTTCAGATTAA
>JARQOD010007200.1:0-39952 GCA_033576555.1 Oophaga sylvatica | reverse complement strand
GTTGTGAATGGGTTTGAGATGAGTTCTGAGCAGAGGCCCCCTTTGGGTGGTTACAAGCGGTGCTAGTGAAGTTTGTGAGGACTGGGAATGGGTGTTACGATGGCTTTTTTAAAGGGAGTCTTTTTCCCCATCAGGGTTCCCGGTACTTTTGGTTTGGTCTGAATCCTTTTTTCCCATTTTCCCCTTTGTACCCGCGTGTCGTGTCTGTTTCCCCTTGCTAACAGATAAGACTTTTTCTTTTGTGTTTGGTTTTTTTGCTTTTGTCCTGACTTTGTGGGGCCTTAGGGCCCCCTCGGGGGCTTTGCCCTCTCAGTTTTGTTCAGCCACTGATGTTTGTACTTTTGCTTTTTCCAGTTTTTTCAGTGGCTGCTGTTTTGATTTTGTTACACCAGAGAACTAATTTAGGTGGTAGAGGTCGTGTGATCTCAGGTGATTTTGAAATTAGTAGAGTTGGTGCTTTTCAGGGTTTTCTGGGATTGCAGTAAGTATCCTTCCTGTCCTTTTCTATTTAGTTAGTTTGGGCCCCAGCGTTTGCTCATACTATTTTCTTTCTGTGTCAGTATTTCATCTTGTCTAACCGCCAATACATGTTTGGGGGCTTTCTATTATCTTTGGGGTTCTGCTCCGGGGCAGATAGCTTTCCTATATCTATCTTTAGGTGTAGTTAGTTTCTCAGGCTGTGACGAGGCGTCTAGGACCAACGTAGGAACGCTCCACGGCTGCCTCTAGTTGTGGTGGTTAGTCAGGGTACTGCAATCTCATAGATTCCAACTGCTCTGGTGTATTGCCTTTTTTACCTGCACTCCTCAGCTACCGAAACATAACAGTATCACCGGCCCAAAAAATTGAATTTGTATGGTACTCACAGAAGGGAAAAAATATTGTCAGAATTGTCAGAGATATTTTTCTGTTTGTTGCATTTTTTTTTTTTTTTCCCTCTGTATCTCTGGGTGCTGGGGAGGATCTTTTCTCTCAATGGAGTTTGCACAGTTGTCTGGCCGTGTGGATCAGCTTGCCACTGAGGTTCAGAGTATTGCTGCATATCTTGCTAGGTTGCCTGTTGTGGAACCTAGGATCCCATGCCAGATTTGTTTTTAGGGGATCGAGCTAAGTTTCAGAATTTCAAAATAATTGTAAATTGTTTTTTGCCTTAAAATCTAAGTCCTCAGGGAACGCAGCGCAGCAGGTTCAAATTGTCATCTCTCTCCTGCGCGGCGATCCTCAGGATTGGGCTTTTTCCCTGACACCTGGGGATCCTGTTTTGAGTGATGTTGATGCGTTTTTTCAGGCCTTGGGGTTATTGTACGATGAGCCTAATGTCACTATCAAGCTGAGAAAGCCTTGTTGGCATTAAATCAGGGGCTTGATGACGCTGAGTTATACTGTCAGAGATTTCATAGGTGGGCAGTCCTGACCAAATGGAATGACGACGCTTTGGCAGCCCTTTTACGGAAGGGTCTGTCAGATAATGTAAAGGATGTTATGGTGGGATTCCCTGTCCCCTCTGGTCTCAATGATTCTATGTCATTAGCGATTCAAATTGACAGACGTTTGCGTGAGCGGAGAAGTATGCGTGGAATGGTGTTGCCTTGTGAACCAGCTTCTGAACCTATGCAGTGTGATAGAGTGGTGTCTGGGACACAGCGTCATGAGTTTCGAAAGCGCAATGGGTTATGTTTCTACTGTGGTGATGCCTCTCATGCTATTTCAGTCTGCCCTAAGCGGGGAAGACGTTTTGCACGCTCAGTTGTCTTGGGTAGTGTTCAGACTAAGTTTTTATTAACTGTCACTCTGATATGCTCTCTGTCCTCATTTTCTGCTCAGGCTTTCGTTGATTCTGGAGCAGCTATTAACCTGATGGATTATGATTTTGCTAAACGTTGTGGATTTCCCTTGATACCCCTACAGAAGTCTATTCCCCTACTGGGGATCGATTCTACCCCTTTGGCTGAGAATAAACCCCAGTTTTCTACTCAGGTGATAATGAGGGTTGAACCTGATCACCAGGAGTGCTGCAAATTTTTGGTTCTGTATAATCTGCATGACATTATCGTGCTGGGTTTTCCTTGGTTACAGTCTCATAATCCGTTTTGGATTGGAAATCTGTGTCTGTAACCAGTTGGGGCTGCCAATGTGTTAATACCAACACTCCTGTTTTTTCTACCTCCCCCCAGGCTCAGGAAGTTCCTGACTTTTTGATTGATTTTTCTGATGTGTTTAGCGAAAGTAAATCTGCATCCTTGCCTCCCCATAGGAGCTATGACTGCGCTATTGAATTAGTGCCGGGTAGTAAATTCCCTAAAGGTCGCCTTTTTAACTTGTCTGTACCTGAACATGACGCTATGCGGTCTTATATCAAGGAATCATTGGAGAAGGGTCATATCAGACCATCCTCTTCACCCTTAGGTGCTGGTTTTTTCTTTGTGGCCAAAAAGGATGGTTCATTAAGGCCGTGTATTGATTATCGTCTCTTGAACAATATTACTGTGAAATATCAATACCCGTTACCCTTGATTTCTGACCTGTTTTCCAGGGTGAAAAACGCTACTTGGTTTACCAAGCTTGACCTCAGGGGGGCGTATAACCTTATTCGCATTAAGCACGGTGATGAATGGAAGACGGCATTCAATACCCCTGAAGGGCATTTTGAGTACCTGGTGATGCCCTTTGGGCTCACTAATGCTCCTTCCGTCTTCCAGTCCTTCATGAATGACATTTTCAGGGATTTTGTGGACAAATTTCTGATTGTTTATTTGGATGATATCTTGATTTTTTCTAATGACTGGGACTCTCATGTGAAACATGTTCGAACTGTATTCCAGATTTTGAGAAGAAATGCTCTGTATGTGAAGGGATCAAAGTGTCTTTTTGGCGTACAGAGGATCTCATTTCTGGGATTCATTTTGTCCCCATCTGTTATTGAAATGGACCCGGTCAAGGTTCAGGCCATCTGTGATTGGGTCCAACCTACTTCATTAAAGGCTCTTCAGAGATTTTTGGGTTTTGCCAATTTTTATCGTAAATTTATTGGTAATTTCTCGGTTATTGTTAAACCATTAACTGATTTGACCAGAAAGGGTTCTGATGTGGTGAATTGGCCTCCTGAGGCAGTCTCTGCATTTCAGGAACTTAAGCAGAGATTCACTTCTGCTCCTGTTCTACGGCAGCCTGATGTTTCTCTGCCATTTCAGGTGGAGGTTGATGCCTCTGAAATTGGGGCAGGTGCCGTTTTGTCCCAAAAAGATCCAGAGACCTCTAAAAGTAACCCTTGTGCCTTTTTCTCTCGAAAATTTTCTCCTACTGAACGTAATTATGACGTGGGTAATCGGGAGTTATTGGCCATGAAGTGGGCTTTTGAAGAGTGGAGACATTGGCTGGAGGGAGCCAAACATCAGGTGGTGGTCCTTACGGACCATAAGAATCTGGTCTATCTGGAATCTGCCAAGCGACTCAATCCTAGACAGGCCAGGTGGGCCTTGTTTTTCACACGTTTTAATTTTGTGGTTTCCTTTCTTCCTGGCACTAAGAATGTTAAGGCGGATGCCCTCTCGAGGAGTTTCCTTGCGGACTCTCCTGAGTTATCTGATCCTTCTGTTATTTTGAAAGAGGGTGTAGTTCTTTCCGCCATCTCGCCCAATTTGAGACTTGCTCTGGAGGGGTGTCAGGAGGATAGGCCCGAGTGCTGCCTGTTGGAAAATTGTTTGTCCCGGACCAGTGGAAAAAGAGTGTGATGTCTGAGATTCATTGTTCCGCGTTGGCTGGGCATCCCGGAATTTTTGGTACCAGAGACTTGGTTAGTTGGTCCTTTTGGTGGCCTACCTTGTCTCGTGATGTCAGGGAATTTGTGCAGTCCTGCGGGACTTGCTCTCGCTCCAAGCCTTGCTCTCGCTCTAGTGGTTTGTTGATGCCATTGCCTGTGCCCAAGAGACCATGGACCCATATCTCTATGGATTTCATTTCCGACCTTCCTGTTTCTCAGAGAATGACCACCATCTGGGTAATTTGTGATAGGTTTTCCAAGATGATACATCTTGTGCCATTACCTAAGTTGCCTTCCTCCTCTGAATTGGTGCCGTTGTTCCTTCAGCACGTGGTTCGTTTACACGGCATTCCTGAGAACATTGTGTCTGACAGAGGAGTCCAGTTTGTTTCCAGATTTTGGAGGACTTTTTGTTCTAAACTGGGTGTTCAATTGTCTTTCTCCTCGGCATTTCATCCTCAGACCAATGGTCAAACTGAGAGAACAAACCAGACATTGGAGACTTATCTAAGATGCTTTGTGTCTGCTGATCAGGATGACTGGGTCTCTTTTTTGCCTTTGGCTGAGTTTGCTCTTAATAATAGGGCTAGCTCTGCTACTTTGATGTCTCCATTTTTCTGTAATTCTGGGTTTCACCCTCGATTTTCTTCAGGACAGACGGAGGCTTCTGTCTGTCCAGGTGTTGACTCTGTTGTGGAGCGTATGCAGCTGATTTGGGACCAGGTTGTGGAGAGGTTGTCCCTCTCTCAGGAGAGGGCCCAGCGGTTTGCTAACCGGCATAGGACTGATGGTCCTCGGTTTAAAGTAGGGGACTTGGTCTGGTTGTCCTCAAAGAATATTCCTATGAGAGTAGCATCTCCTAAATTTAAGCCTAGGTTCATTGGACCTTATAAGATCATGGAGATTATTAATCCTGTTTCTTTTCGTTTGCTTCTTCCAGGGACATTTAAGATCCATAACGTGTTCCACAAGTCCTTGTTGAAGAGGTTTGTTGAGCCAGTGGTTCCTGCTGCTGTGCCTCCTGACCCTGTTTTGGTTGAGGGCAATCTGGAGTATGTGGTTGAGAAAATATTGGATTCTCGTTTTTCTAGACGGAAACTCCAGTATTTGGTTAAATGGAGAGGTTATGGTCAGGAAGACAATTCTTGGGTGTTTGCTTCGGACATCCATGCTAGGAGACTTATCCGTGCGTATCATAGAACTCATCCTGACCGACCTGGTTGCTCAAATGAGGGTTCGGTGACCCCTCCTCAAGGGGGGGGTACTGTTGTGAATGGGTTTGAGATGAGTTCTGAGCAGAGGCTCCCTCTGGTGGTTACAAGCGGTGCTAGTGAAGATTGTGAGGACTGGGAATCAGGTGTTACTGACTGGTCTTATATAAGGGAGTCATTTTCCCATCAGGGTTGCCGGTGATCAATTGTTCTGGTCTGAATCCTTTATTCCAGTTTCCCTTGTAGCCTGCTGTGTCGTGTCTGCATCTCCTGCTAACAGATAAGACATTTTCTTCTTTTGTGTTTGTGCTATATTTTTGCATTTTGTCCTGCACTTCTGTGGGGGCCTTCAGGGTCCCCTCCGGGGGCTTCTGCCCTCTCAGTTTTGTTCAGCCACTGATGTTTGTACTTTTGCTTTTTCCAGTTTTTTCAGTGGCTGCTGTTTTGATTTTGTTACACCAGAGAACTAATTTAGGTGGTAGAGGTCGTGTGATCTCAGGTGATTTTGAAATTAGTAGAGTTGGTGCTTTTCAGGGTTTTCTGGGATTGCAGTAAGTATCCTTCCTGTCCTTTTCTATTTAGTTAGTTTGGGCCCCAGCGTTTGCTCATACTATTTTCTTTCTGTGTCAGTATTTCATCTTGTCTAACCGCCAATACATGTTTGGGGGCTTTCTATTATCTTTGGGGTTCTGCTCCGGGGCAGATAGCTTTCCTATATCTATCTTTAGGTGTAGTTAGTTTCTCAGGCTGTGACGAGGCGTCTAGGACCAACGTAGGAACGCTCCACGGCTGCCTCTAGTTGTGGTGGTTAGTCAGGGTACTGCAATCTCATAGATTCCAACTGCTCTGGTGTATTGCCTTTTTTACCTGCACTCCTCAGCTACCGAAACATAACACATCCCTGTGCTTTTTTTTTCAAAGAAATTTTCTGAGTCTGAACTAAATTATGATATCGGTAATCGGGAATTGTTGGCAATTAAACTCGCATTTGAACACTGGCGTCATTTTTTGGAGGGAGCGGAATTTCCCGTTCAAGTCTTCACCGATCATAAAAATCTGATCTACCTTGATGCTGCCAAACGCTTGAATGCCCGTCAGGCTAGGTGGGCACTGTTTTTCTCACGGTTTACTTTTACCGTTACTTACATCCCAGGTACTAAAAATGTTAAAGCTGATGCTTTGTCTCGCAGCTTTTCTCCTATGGTGGGTACTGAGGAGGAGGAGGAAAACATCTTGCAAGAGGGGGTTGTTATTGCTGTTTTGGACTCCGTGTTGGAAGATGAGATTCTTAAAGCACAGGAGAATGCCCCATCTAACACGCCGCATGGGAGGTTGTTTGTGCCTGGTACCCTGAGGAGAGATTTGTTTGATGAATGTCATGACTCTCGGTTGGCAGGTCATCCTGGAATCTCTGAGACCAAGAGACTTGTGGGTCGCAGTTTTTGGTGGCCAGGATGGCAGAAGGAAGTCATTAAGTGGGTGCGCCAATGCACTGTGTGTGCTAGATCTAAGTCTTCTCATACTCCTGCTGCGGGGTTGCTTTGCCTCTCTAGGTCCCTAGTGCACCTTGGACACATTTGGCTATGACTTTATTACTGACCTTCCCCCCTCTGAGGGTTTCACTGTCATCTGGGTGGTCGTGGACCGTTTTAGCAAGATGTGTCACTTGGTTCCTTTCATCAAACTGCCCTGCGCTAAGACTCTCGCTAAGGCCTTTGTCAAGGAAATAGTCAGACTACATGGTGTTCCTACTGACATTGTTTCTGATAGGGGACCTCAGTTTGTGGCTCGTTTTTGGCGCGCCTTTTGTGACAGGTTGGGAGTTCATTTGTCGTTTTCATCCGGATATCATCCTGAGTCTAATGGCCAGACAGAAAGGAAAAACCAGGATGTTGAGCAGTTCTTGCGTTGTTTTGTGACATAATCAAGAGGGGTGGTCTGAGTTTCTGCCACTTGCTGAGTTTGCTCTTAACAACCATACATCCGCTTCTGCTGGTTGTTCGCCTTTTTTTTGTTGTACTGGGAGACATCCGTCGTTTGGGTCATTTTCCAAGTTGGGATCGGCTGTACCTGAAGAGGAGAATTTTTCTGGTGTTTTGGAGAGAGTTTGGACTGATGTGCGTGGTAATCTTCAGGAGGCTAACAAAAGATCCAAAGTGTATTTTGATAGAAAACGACAAGAGGTTTTGTTTGCTATTGGTGACATGGTTTGGTTGTCCTCTAAGAATCTGCGCTTGAGGATTCCGTCTAAGAAATTGGGTCCCAAGTTTGTAGGGCCCTTTAAGATGCTTCAGGTTATTAACCAATCTGCTGTTAAGTTGGAGCTTCCTGTTGTGAATGGGTTTGAGATGAGTTCTGAGCAGAGACTCCCTCTGGTGGTTACAAGCGGTACTGGTCTGTTCAGTGAAGATTGTGAGGACTGGGAGTCAGGTGTTACTGACTGGTCTTATATAAGGGAGTCACCTTCCCATCAGGGTTGCCGGTGATCAATTGTTCTGGTCTGAATCCTTCATTCCTGTTTCCCTTGTAGCCTGCTGTGTCGTGTCTGCATCTCCTGCTAACAGATAAGACTTTTTCTTCTTTTTGTTTTGTTGCTATATTTTTGCATTTTGTCCTGCACTTCTGTGGGGGCCTTCAGGTCCCCTCAGGGGGCTTTTGCCCTCTCAGTTTTGTTCAGCCACTGATGTTTGTACATTTGCTTTTTCCAGTTTTTTCAGTGGCTGCTGTTTTGATTTTGTTACACCAGAGAACTAATTTAGGTGGTAGAGGTCGTGTGATCTCAGGTGATTTTGAAATTAGTAGAGTTGGTGCTTTTCAGGGTTTTCTGGGATTGCAGTAAGTACCCTTCCTATCCTTTTCTATTTAGTTAGTTTGGGCCCCAGCGTTTGCTCATACTATTTTCTTTCTGTGTCAGTATTTCTTCTTGTCTAACCGCCATTACTTGTTTGGGGGCTTTCTATTATCTTTGGGGTTCTGCTCCGGGGCAGATAGCTTCCCTATTTCTATCTTTAGGTGTAGTTAGTTTCTCAGGCTGTGACGAGGCGTCTAGGACCAACGTAGGAACGCTCCACGGCTGCCTCTAGTTGTGGTGGTTAGTCAGGGTACTGCAATCTCATAGATTCCAACTGCTCTGGTGTATTGCCTTTTTTACCTGCACTCCTCAGCTACCGAAACATAACAGTATCACCAGCCTAAAAATTGAAAATTGTATGGTACTCACAGAAGGGAAAAAATATTGTGAAAGAAAAAAGGTTGTCAGAGTTGTCAGAGATATTTTTCTGTTTGTTGCATTTTTTTTCCTCTGTATCTCTGGGTGCTGGGGAGGATCTTTTCTCTCAATGGAGTTTGCACGGTTGTCTGGCCGTGTGGATCAGCTTGCCACTGAGGTTCAGAGTATTGCTGCATATCTTGCTAGGTTGCCTGTTGTGGAACCTAGGATCCACATGCCAGATTTGTTTTTGGGGGATCGAGCTAAGTTTCAGAATTTCAAAAATAATTGTAAATTGTTTTTTGCCTTAAAATCTAAGTCCTCAGGGAACGCAGCGCAGCAGGTTCAAATTATCATCTCTCTCCTGCGCGGCGATCCTCAGGATTGGGCTTTTTCCCTGACACTTGGGGATCCTGTTTTGAGTGATGTTGATGCATTTTTTCAGGCTTTGGGGTTATTGTACGATGAGCCTAATGTCACTGATCAAGCTGAAAAAGCCTTGTTGGCATTAAATCAGGGGCCTTATGACGCTGAGTTATACTGTCAGAGATTCCGTAGGTGGACAGTCCTGACCAAATGGAATGACGACGCTTTGGCAGCCCTTTTCCGGAAGGGTCTGTCAGATAATGTAAAGGATGTTATGGTGGGATTCCCTGTCCCCTCTGGTCTCAATGATTCTATGTCATTAGCGATTCAAATTGACAGACGTTTGCGTGAGCGGAGAAGTATGCGTGGAATGGTGTTGCCTTGTGAACCAGCTTCTGAACCCATGCAGTGTGATAGAGTGGTGTCTGGGGCACAGCGTCATGGGTTTCGAAAGCGCAATGGGTTATGTTTCTACTGTGGTGATGCCTCTATGCTATTTCAGTCTGCCCTAAGCGGGGAGGACGTTTTGCACGCTCAGTTGTCTTGGGTAGTGTTCAGACTAAGTTTTTATTAACTGTCACTCTGATATGCTCTCTGTCCTCATTTTTGCTCAGGCTTTCGTTGATTCTGGAGCAGCTATTAACCTGATGGATTATGATTTTGCTAAACGTTGTGGGTTTCCCTTGATACCCCTACAGAAGTCTATTCCCCTACTGGGGATCGATTCTACCCCTTTGGCTGAGAATAAACCCCAGTTTTCTACTCAGGTGATAATGAGGGTTGAACCTGATCACCAGGAGTGCTGCAAATTTTTGGTTCTGTATAATCTGCATGACATTATCGTGCTGGGTTTCCCTTGGTTGCAGTCTCATAATCCTGTTTTGGATTGGAAATCTGTGTCTGTAACCAGTTGGGGCTGCCAATGTGTTAATACCAACACTCCTGTTTTTTCTGCCTCCCCCAGGCTCAGGATGTTCCTGACTTTTTGATTGATTTTTCTGATGTGTTTAGCGAGAGTAAATCTGCATCCTTGCCTCCCCATAGGAGCTATGACTGCGCTATTGAATTAGTGCCGGATAGTAAATTCCCTAAAGGTCGCCTTTTTAACTTGTCTGTACCTGAACATGACGCTATGCGGTCTTATATCAAGGAATCATTGGAGAAGGGTCATATCAGACCATCCTCTTCCCCCTTAGGTGCCGGTTTTTTCTTTGTGGCCAAAAAAGATGGTTCATTAAGGCCGTGTATTGATTATCGTCTCTTGAACAATATTACTGTGAAATATCAATACCCGTTACCCTTGATTTCTGACCTGTTTTCCAGGGTGAAAAACGCTACTTGGTTTACCAAGCTTGACCTCAGGGGGGCGTATAACCTTATTCGCATTAAGCACGGGGATGAATGGAAGACGGCATTCAATACCCCTGAAGGGCATTTTGAGTACTAGTGATGCCCTTTGGGCTCACTAATGCTCCTTCCGTCTTCCAGTCCTTCATGAATGACATTTTCAGGGATTTTGTGGACAAATTTCTGATTGTTTATTTGGATGATATCTTGATTTTTTCTAATGACTGGGACTCTCATGTGAAACATGTTCGAACTGTATTCCAGATTTTGAGAGAGAATGCTCTGTATGTGAAGGGATCAAAGTGTCTTTTTGGCGTACAGAGGATCTCATTTCTGGGATTCATTTTGTCCCCATCTGTTATTGAAATGGACCCGGTCAAGGTTCAGGCCATCTGTGATTGGGTCCAACCTACTTCATTAAAGGCTCTTCAGAGATTTTTGGGTTTTGCCAATTTTTATCGTAAATTTATTGGTAATTTCTCGGTTATTGTTAAACCATTAACTGATTTGACCAGAAAGGGTTCTGATGTGGTGAATTGGCCTCCTGAGGCAGTCTCTGCATTTCAGGAACTTAAGCAGAGATTCACTTCTGCTCCTGTTCTACGGCAGCCTGATGTTTCTCTGCCATTTCAGGTGGAGGTTGATGCCTCTGAAATTGGGGCAGGTGCCGTTTTGTCCCAAAAAGATCCAGAGACCTCTAAAAGTAACCCTTGTGCCTTTTTCTCTCGAAAATTTTCTCCTACTGAACGTAATTATGACGTGGGTAATCGGGAGTTATTGGCCATGAAGTGGGCTTTTGAAGAGTGGAGACATTGGCTGGAGGGAGCCAAACATCAGGTGGTGGTCCTTACGGACCATAAGAATCTGGTCTATCTGGAATCTGCCAAGCGACTCAATCCTAGACAGGCCAGGTGGGCCTTGTTTTTCACACGTTTTAATTTTGTGGTTTCCTTTCTTCCTGGCACTAAGAATGTTAAGGCGGATGCCCTCTCGAGGAGTTTCCTTGCGGACTCTCCTGAGTTATCTGATCCTTCTGTTATTTTGAAAGAGGGTGTAGTTCTTTCCGCCATCTCGCCCAATTTGAGACTTGCTCTGGAGGGGTGTCAGGAGGATAGGCACGAGTGCTGCCCTGTTGGAAAATTGTTTGTCCCGGACCAGTGGAAAAAGAGTGTGATGTCTGAGATTCATTGTTCCGCATTGGCTGGGCATCCCGGAATTTTTGGTACCAGAGACTTGGTTAGTCGGTCCTTTTGGTGGCCTACCTTGTCTCGTGATGTCAGGGAATTTGTGCAGTCCTGCGAGACTTGCTCTCACTCCAAGCCTTGCTCTCGCTCTAGTGGTTTGTTGATGCCATTGCCTGTGCCCAAGAGACCATGGACCCATATCTCTATGGATTTCATTTCCGACCTTCCTGTTTCTCAGAGAATGACCACCATCTGGGTAATTTGTGATAGGTTTTCCAAAATGATACATCTTGTGCCATTACCTAAGTTGCCTTCCTCCTCTGAATTGGTGCCGTTGTTCCTTCAGCACGTGGTTCGTTTACACGGCATTCCTGAGAACATTGTGTCTGACAGAGGAGTCCAGTTTGTTTCCAGATTTTGGAGGACTTTTTGTTCTAAACTGGGTGTTCAATTGTCTTTCTCCTCGGCATTTCATCCTCAGACCAATGGTCAAACTGAGAGAACAAACCAGACATTGGAGACTTATCTTAGATGCTTTGTGTCTGCTGATCAGGATGACTGGGTCTCTTTTTTGCCTTTGGCTGAGTTTGCTCTTAATAATAGGGCTAGCTCTGCCACTTTGATGTCTTCGTTTTTCTGTAATTCTGGGTTTCACCCTCGATTTTCTTCAGGACAGACGGAGGCTTCTGTCTGTCCAGGTGTTGACTCTGTTGTGGAGCGTATGCAACAGATTTGGGACCAGGTAGTGGAGAGGTTGTCCCTCTCTCAGGAGAAGGCCCAGCGGTTTGCTAACCGGCATAGGACTGATGGTCCTCGGTTTAAAGTGGGGGACTTGGTCTGGTTGTCCTCAAAGAATATTCCTATGAGAGTAGCATCTCCTAAATTTAAGCCTAGGTTCATTGGACCTTATAAGATCATTGAGATTCTTAATCCTGTTTCTTTTCGTTTGCTTCTTCCAGGGACATTTAAGATCCATAACGTGTTCCACAAGTCCTTGTTGAAGAGGTTTGTTGAGCCAGTGGTTCCTGCTGCTGTGCCTCCTGACCCTGTTTTGGTTGAGGGCAATCTGGAGTATGTGGTTGAGAAAATATTAGATTCTCGTTTTTCTAGACGGAAACTCCAGTATTTGGTTAAGTGGAGAGGTTATGGTCAGGAAGACAATTCTTGGGTGTTTGCTTCGGACATCCATGCTAGGAGACTCATCCGTGCGTATCATAGAACTCATCCTGACCGACCTGGTTGCTCAAATGAGGGTTCGGTGACCCCTCCTCAAGGGGGGGGTACTGTTGTGAATGTGTTTGAGATGAGTTCTGAGCAGAGACTCCCTCTGGTGGTTACAAGCGGTACTGGTCTGTTCAGTGAAGATTGTGAGGACTGGGAGTCAGGTGTTACTGACTGGTCTTATATAAGGGAGTCACCTTCCCATCAGGGTTGCCGGTGATCAATTGTTCTGGTCTGAATCCTTCATTCCTGTTTCCCTTGTAGCCTGCTGTGTCGTGTCTCCATCTCCTGCTAACAGATAAGACTTTTTCTTCTTTTTGTTTTTGTTGCTATATTTTTGCATTTTGTCCTGCACTTCTGTGGGGGCCTTCAGGGTCCCCTCAGGGGGCTTTTGCCCTCTCAGTTTAGTTCAGCCACTGATGTTTGTACATTTGCTTTTTCCAGTTTTTTCAGTGGCTGCTGTTTTGATTTTGTTACACCAGAGAACTAATTTAGGTGGTAGAGGTCGTGTGATCTCAGGTGATTTTGAAATTAGTAGAGTTGGTGCTTTTCAGGGTTTTCTGGGATTGCAGTAAGTACCCTTCCTATCCTTTTCTATTTAGTTAGTTTGGGCCCCAGCGTTTGCTCATACTATTTTCTTTCTGTGTCAGTATTTCTTCTTGTCTAACCGCCATTACTTGTTTGGGGGCTTTCTATTATCTTTGGGGTTCTGCTCCGGGGCAGATAGCTTTCCTATTTCTATCTTTAGGTGTAGTTAGTTTCTCAGGCTGTGACGAGGCGTCTAGGACCAACGTAGGAACGCTCCACGGCTGCCTCTAGTTGTGGTGGTTAGTCAGGGTACTGCAATCTCATAGATTCCAACTGCTCTGGTGTATTGCCTTTTTTACCTGCACTCCTCAGCTACCGAAACATAACAGCTTCCCACCTCCTGGAAGATTAATCCGGTGTTTCATGTTTCTCTCTTGAAAAAAGCTGAGGTCTCAGATGGAGACGTCTCGGCCACTGTTCCCCTGATGGTGGAGGACGGGCAATATGAGATTTCCCGCATCCTAAATTCTAGACGGTATAGAGGGAGTTTACAGTACCTCGTCGCTTGGAAGGGTTATGGACCCGAGGATAACTCATGGGTGAGGGCAGATGATGTTTCTGCGTCTAGACTTGTCAGAGCGTTTCACAAGAGGTTTCCGGATAAGCCTAAGTCCTAGGGGATCCGGAGGATCCTCTTTGAAGGGAGGGTACTGTTAGAACCCTCTTGTTAGGTTTTGTTTCAGTTTGCTGGTCACATGACCTTTTTTTTTCCCTATTTAGTCTGGCTCCGCCCTTCTGCCTTTGCTGGACTTCATTGTATTACCTACTCTTAAGCTAGCCGGGTGCTTAGGTGCCTTACTCAGTCAGTTTTGCTTGATCTTAGGATCTCTAAGTAATTTGTGTTCTGTTTTATTTTTCCCTGCTACAATTTCTGTTAGGAGGTGTCCACCTTTTCTCCCAGTCCCTAGATCTTGTAGGGATTCCTTCCTCGCAACTATAGGTCTTCGATCAGACTAGCTGAGGACTTTAGCGGGTCTGGTCGAAGGATCAGGTTCCACGTTACATCGTAGGGATCCACTGAACACCCAGGTGCAAAAGAAACAGGGGGAAAAAACACCACCAAGGCAGGATGAGACATAATATGCATTTTTTATTGAAAATATAACATTGAAAATTGCACATACATAATGTACCATGTAATATAAAAATGATGTTAAAAAGGAAAGCAAAAAACACCACCCTCCAGTACCCAATAACCGGGATTTATATTCACATAACCAGGTAATAAAACTGAAATAAAGTATGTCAGTGAAATAAAACACGGAAAAATACGTGCTATATGTGTTGCAAAAAAATAAAAACCACAAAGTGCTCAAAATAATATGCCTACACACAAACTCGTGATACGGCTAATAAATATATGTGCCCAGTAATATAGTGGATCAAATAATCAGGCCAAGAAAAACAAAGTGTGTAATAAATGAACTGAGTGTGACACACCAATAATAAATGAGCTACTTGGGGCTAAAAAAGTGCTGCAACTAATTAGAAACAAATACAACATGTGCTGCCATAAAAAAATAATGGGGCAAAAATCACTGTACCTGGAAAATCCCGGAGGGGAAAGAAAGAGGGTGAATGAAATGCTTCCTAGAACGCGCCCCGACGTGCGTTTCGGAAAATATCCTTCATCAGGGGGATGTAATGTATTAAAATCGCGGTCTATATATAGTCAGATCCATTGCGCTAGGTAATGTGGCGCATGCGCACTGCAACAGACGGCAGTCGCATCGAAACCGACGTCACCAATTACGTGGCTCCCTTTCCGGTCATGTGACCCCACCGCTGTGTGATCAGTATGGCGCATGCGCACTATGTCAGACAACAGACGTGTAACCGTAGGTATTGCCAGTAGTCCCCTGTATCCAGTCATATGACTCGGCACCTGTATAATAAATCACCGCATACGCAGTGAACCGAACCACGGCAAAAAATGCAGAGCCTACCACAAAGTATGTCCGACCACATAGTACTAATGCTGCCATGACAACCCAAAACAACAGATAGTGAATCATGCGCAAATACGTCAAAAAACACCTGGATAGTATAAAAAAGGGGGATATCCATGAATGCAGGATTATAAAACAAATAATATGGAAAGAAATATGAATAATTGTACATACTCATAGACTCAGTGTGTGTTGAATGGCGCATGTATGGAAGGCATCGAGCGAGGGCCACATCACGACCGGAGTCATGTGTCCAACCACACAGGCAAGACCACATAGAGACACCATCGCCATGGAGACCATACGATCGAGCAGACCATCATGCGCACCACACACAGAATTATCCCATGTGACCAATAATCCTAACAATAAACAAATATGAAAAATAAATCCAAATTAATCCCATATGGATATACACCAAAATAACATACAATGATATGACAAGCAGCATTGAAAAAATAATCATATAAAACAGTAAACAAAAAGAATGCTTCATTAATATAGGTTGTAAAGTAATGTTCACAATCTGAATATGTTCCAGATAATGTCCAAGGAAAATTCATGCATGGCGATCTGTACTATATTCCTTGGATGATGTAAGTAACGAATAGTACCGCGAAACTGAAACTAATAAAAAAATCATAATTAATAATAAAATCAGTAAAACATCATAAAAATGGTGCATATGAAAGACTCTCATTGAGGCCAAGTGGAGAGACCGTGTTCAAGGTCCAAATCCACTTGGCCTCTAACTGTGCTAACAGCAGTATGTTTCCTAAACAAATTAGGCTATTTCTTTATTGGTCAAATTATGAGTAGATGGGCGAGAAGATGCCTGAGAGATACCTGAGAGATACCTGATTCTATTAAGAAAAAATCAAGTAAATTTCCCCCGTTGTCCACCTGTGCTGTGATTGACGTATTTGTCAAAACAGTTAGTGGTGAATTAAGTGAGAACTCTTCTCGCCCATCTACTCATAATTTGACCAATAAAGAAATAGCCAGTTTACAGAGATTAAGGGATTTTGATGATGTGGTGTTCAAACTGGCGGATAAGGGTGGGAATGTGGTGGTTTGGCCTAAAGAGATGTATGAAACTGAGGCATATCGTCAGTTAAACAATGGGCAACATTATAAAAAATTGACGTTTAATCCATTAGCCAAGTTTCAAACACAACTCAATCAATTATTGTGTGAGGCTAATGATGAGGGTATCATCACTAGAGATCTTCTCTCTGCCCTACAAGTCAAAGAACCCACTATTCCCACCCTTTACCTATTGCCAAAAATTCACAAAAACCAGGATATTCCACCCGGGAGACCAATCATTTCGGGTAGAGGGAATTATCTTGAAAACATTAACAAGTATATTGATTCGGTTTTACAACCGTTTGTTACAGCACTTCCCTCCTACACAAGGGATACCACTGATTTCCTCAAAAAAATTGATGGGATGCACATTGATCATGAGTGTATACTGGTTACTTGCGACGTAGAGTCGTTATACACGAATATACGCCACAATGATGGAATTGCTGCCGTCACTTATTTTTTACAGTTTTTCTCGTTTTCTCGGGTTTTCATTATTTTTTTTATTAATTTGCTAGAATTTGCACTCACTCATAATTTTTTTATTTTTAAGGGGTCCTTCTTTCTTCAAACCCAGGGGACAGCGATGGAGCTTCATTTGCTCCATCGTATGCCAACCTGTTCCTTGGGTTTTGGGAGAGGGACCTCTTTAATTCCGAAACATTTGGGCCTATGGAGCGTGTCCTGTTTTGGACACGCTACATAGATGATATATTTTTTATTTGGCAGGATTCCACCATGGCATTATCGGAATTCATGAACAGGCTGAATTCCAATATGATCAATGTGCATCTGACTTATAACCATCAGAAGGACATCATTGAATTCCTTGACGTCAAAATTCTAAGGGATAGTAATGGCTGTTTACAGACTAATTTGTTTAGGAAACATACTGCTGTTAATGCCCTAGTTCACGCGTCTTCATCCCACCCCAGGGCTCTAATCAACTCTATTCCCATAGGACAATTTCTCCGACTTAGGCGAATTTGTTACCGGGAGGATGATTTTCTTGAACAGGCTGAGTTATTGAAAGCCAGATTCTATGAGCGTGGTTACAGTAGGAGATCTGTTAAGAAGGCATTTAACAGGGCTAAACATCAGACCTGTCATAATGCCCTATATGCGATTCCCCAGAAGAAACACACAAATGAAGTACGGTTCATTACACAATTTAATGGACAAAGTGACCAACTACGTACGTGTTTGAATAAACATTGGGGCATATTAAAAACAGATCCTATTATATCTAAATTTATAGGGGATGGGCCTAGTATTACATTCAAGAGGTCTCTTAATTTTAGAGACAAGTTGGTCAAAAGTCATTATGAACCAAATAAAAAACAGGTATCTCACTATGGTTGTAAACCGTGCGGTTCATGCGTTGCATGTCCTAATGTTAATAAAACATGTAGTTTTGTGAATTCAGACAATACCCGGGAATTTAGTATCAGGCATAATATTTCTTGTAATTCCACACGTTATTTATTTTGCCACGTGTCCGTGTGCCCTCATCTATGTGGGTCTCACCACGAGACAGCTCAAGGTGAGGGTACGCGAACATGTATTGGGTATTAAAGCGGCCAAAGACGTGGATGACATTTCCACTTTAAAGACGATTCCAAGGCACTTTCGATTACATCACAATTGTTATCCCTCTGGTCTGAGGGTTTCTGGAATCGATATGCTCACCACCAATGCGAGAGGTGGGAACTTGAGTAAGAGATTGGCACAGTTAGAGGCCAAGTGGATTTGGACCTTGAACACGGTCTCTCCACTTGGCCTCAATGAGAGTCTTTCATATGCACCATTTTTATGATGTTTTACTGATTTTATTATTAATTATGATTTTTTTATTAGTTTCAGTTTCGCGGTACTATTCGTTACTTACATCATCCAAGGAATATAGTACAGATCGCCATGCATGAATTTTCCTTGGACATTATCTGGAACATATTCAGATTGTGAACATCACTTTACAACCTATATTAATGAAGCATTCTTTTTGTTTACTGTTTATATGATTATTTTTTCAATGCTGCTTGTCATATCATTGTATGTTATTTTGGTGTATATCCATATGGGATTAATTTGGATTTATTTTTCATATTTGTTTATTGTTAGGATTATTGGTCACATGGGATAATTCTGTGTGTGGTGCGCATGATGGTCTGCTCGATCGTATGGTCTCCATGGCGACGGTGTCTCTATGTGGTCTTGCCTGTGTGGTTGGACACATGACTCCGGTCGTGATGTGGCCCTCGCTCGATGCCTTCCATACATGCGCCATTCAACACACACTGAGTCTATGAGTATGTACAATTATTCATATTTCTTTCCATATTATTTGTTTTATAATCCTGCATTCATGGATATCCCCCTTTTTTATACTATCCAGGTGTTTTTTGACGTATTTGCGCATGATTCACTATCTGTTGTTTTGGGTTGTCATGGCAGCATTAGTACTATGTGGTCGGACATACTTTGTGGTAGGCTCTGCATTTTTTGCCGTGGTTCGGTTCACTGCGTATGCGGTGATTTATTATACAGGTGCCGAGTCATATGACTGGATACAGGGGACTACTGGCAATACCTACGGTTACACGTCTGTTGTCTGACATAGTGCGCATGCGCCATACTGATCACACAGCGGTGGGGTCACATGACCGGAAAGGGAGCCACGTAATTGGTGACGTCGGTTTCGATGCGACTGCCGTCTGTTGCAGTGCGCATGCGCCACATTACCTAGCGCAATGGATCTGACTATATATAGACCGCGATTTTAATACATTACATCCCCCTGACGAAGGATATTTTCCGAAACGCGCGTCGGGGCGCGTTCTAGGAAGCATTTCATTCACCCTCTTTCTTTCCCCTCCGGGATTTTCCAGGTACAGTGATTTTTGCCCCATTATTTTTTATGGCAGCACATGTTGTATTTGTTTCTAATTAGTTGCAGCACTTTTTTGGCCCCAAGTAGCTCATTTATTATTGGTGTGTCACACTCAGTTCATTTATTACACACTTTGTTTTTCTTGGCCTGATTATTTGATCCACTATATTACTGGGCACATATATTTATTAGCCGTATCACGAGTTTGTGTGTAGGCATATTATTTTGAGCACTTTGTGGTTTTTATTTTTTTGCAACACATATAGCACGTATTTTTCCGTGTTTTATTTCACTGACATACTTTATTTTCGGTTTTATTACCTGGTTATGTGAATATAAATCCCGGTTATTGGGTACTGGAGGGTGGTGTTTTTTGCTTTCCTTTTTAACATCATTTTTATATTACATGGTACATTATGTATGTGCAATTTTCAATGTTATATTTTCAATAAAAAATGCATATTATGTCTCATCCTGCCTTGGTGGTGTTTTTTCCCCCTGTTTCTTTTGCACCTGGGTGTTCAGTATAACTAATTGGATGGTTATCCATCCGCACTTTGAGGTGTGATTTCAATTGTGTGTGAACATATTGATTGATTTTATATTATTTTCAAAAAAATTATTTTATTTTTTTTGCACACTATATTGCATTGCATCTCTTTTGTTTTTTAATCGTAGGGATCCAGCTTAGTTCTATTGTAGGGACAGAATTCCTATCTTTCCTTAGTGCTTGTAGCAGATCATAACACATCCTCTCCTCAGGACCATACCCCTTCCAATGAACCAGGTACTGAAGGGACCGGCGATTAAAGCGTGAATCGATGACTTTCGATATCTGAAACTCCAAGTTACCATTGACCACTACTGGAGGAGGAGGTAAAGGTGACGGTATCACCGGCGCCACATATCTCTTAAGCAACGACCTGTGGAACACGTTGTGAATTTTAAACGTAGGGGGGAGGTCAAGACGGAATGCCATCGGATTAACTATAGAACTGATCCTGTACGGCCCGATGAACCTGGGACCCAGTTTCCAGGAGGGCACCTTAAGTTTTATATTCTTGGTAGACAACCATACCCGATCGTTCACACTTAGGTCCGGACCAGACACTCTCCTCCTATCAGCCATACGTTTGTATCGGTTCCCCATAGTATTCAGATTATTCAGCACCTCTCTCCATACTGAAGTGAGTGATGACGAAAATCGTTCCTCCTCAGGAACCCCCGAAGAGCCCCCCCTACTGAAAGTACAAAACTGGGGGTGAAAACCATATGCCCCAAAAAACGGGGACTTACCAGTGGACTCGCTCCGCCTATTATTAAGAGCAAACTCTGCCAGAGGTAAGAAAGAAGCCCAGTCCTCCTGGTTCTCTGACACAAAACACCGGAGATATGTCTCCAAGCTCTGGTTCAGACGTTCCGTCTAACCATTGGTCTGAGGATGAAAAGCCGATGAAAACGATAAATGCATCCCCCGCCGTGTACAAAATGCCTTCCAGAATTTGGACACAAACTGAGACCCCCGATCAGACACCACATCGGAGGGTACCCCGTGAAGCCTCACAATCTCCCCAATGAACACCTGCGCAAGAGTTTTAGCATTAGGAAGAGCAGGAAGAGCGATAAAATGTGCCATCTTGCTGAACCTGTCCACTACAGTATGACCGTTTTACCCGAAGACGGCGGGAGGTCCGTAATAAAGTCCATAGACAGATGAGTCCAAGGACGCTCCGGGATCTTCAAAGGTAAGAGGGCCCCAGACTGACGCGTCTGTGGGGTCTTAGAGCGCGCACAAACCCCCGCAGGACGCGACAAAAGTTACCACCTCCCTATGTAAGTTAGGCCACCAAAACCGACGCGAGAGGAGATCCACAGTTGCTTTACTCCCTGGGTGTCCTGCCAAAGCTGAGTTATGGTGTGCCTCGATCACCTTTTGTCGCAACTGATCTGGAACAAACAGTCTCCCTGGAGGTCCAACAGGGGCGTCCCCCTGAGCCTCCAATACCTCCTCCTCAAGCTCAGAGCATACTGCCGACACCACCACCCCCTCCTGAAGGATAGGAACCGGGTCATCTGTATTCCCGGCCCCAGGGAAACTACGAGATAAGGCATCCGCCTTTACATTTTTTGACCCAGGACGATATGTGACGACAAAATTAAACCTGGTAAAAAACAACGACCACCTAGCTTGTCTGGGATTCAGACGTTTTGCGGACTCCAGATATAGCAGGTTCTTGTGATCGGTGATGACGGTGACCGGATGGACTGCCCCCTCCAAAAAATGGCGCCACTTCCTCAAAAGCTAACTTAATGGCCAAGAGTTCCCTATTGCCGACATCGTAATTCCTCTCAGCGGACGACAATTTTTTAGAGAAAAAGGCGCACGGATGCCACTTACCAGGGGACGAACCTTGTGACAATACTGCTCCCTCCCCTACCTCGGAAGCGTCTACCTCTACAATGAACGGCTGTGACACATCAGGTTGAATGAGTATGGGTGCCGAGGCAAAACATTTTTTCAAGGAGGAGAATGCTTGACAAGCCTTGTCAGACCACCTAGAAAAATCCGTCCCCTTTTTTGTCATGTCTGTGATGTTATGAACTGCTACAAGCACTAAGGAAAGATGGGAATTCTGTCCCTACAATAGAACTGAGCTGGATCCCTACGATGTAACGGGGAACCTGATCCTGCGACCAGACCCGCTAAAGTCCTCAGCTAGTCTGAACGAAGACCTATAGTTGCGAGGGAGGAATCCCTACAAGATCTAGGGACTGGGAGAAAAGGTGGACACCTCCTAACAGAAATTGTAGCAGGGATAATTAAACAGAAAACAAATTACTACGAGATCCTAAGATCAAGCAAAACTGACTGAGAAAGGCACCTAAGCACCCGGCTAGCTTAAGAGTAGATAACACAATGAAGTCCAGCAAAGCCAGAAGGGCGGAGCCAGACTAAATAGGGAAAAAAAAGGTCATGTGACCAGCAAACTGAAAAAACCTAACAAGAGGGTTCTAACAGTACCCTCCCTTTATGAGCATCCTCTGGATCCCCTAGGACTTAGGCTTATCCAGAAACCTCTTGTGAAACGCTCTGACAAGTCTAGACGCAGAAACATCATCCGCCCTCACCCATGAGTTATCCTCGGGTCCATAACCCTTCCAAGCGATGAGGTACTGCAAACTCCCTCTATACAGTCTAGAATTTAGGATGCGAGAAATCTCATATTGCCCGTCCTCCACCACCAGGGGAACAGTGGCCGAGACGTTTCCATCTGAGACCTCAGCTTTTTTCAAGAGAGAAACATGAAACACCGGACTAATCTTCCAGGAGGTAGGAAGCTCCAACTTAACAGCAGATTGGTTAATAACCTGAAGCACCTTAAAGGGCCCTACAAACTTGGGACCCAATTTCTTAGACGGAATCCTCAAGCACAGATTCTTAGAGGACAACCAAACCATGTCACCAATAGCAAACAAAACCTCTTGTCGTTTTCTTCAAAATACACTTTGGATCTTTTGTTAGCCTCCTGAAGATTACCACGCACATCAGTCCAAACTCTCTCCAAAACACCAGAAAAATTCTCCTCTTCAGGTACAGCCGATCCCAACTTGGAAAATGACCCAAAAGACGGATGTCTCCCAGTACAACAAAAAAAAGGCGAACAACCAGCAGAAGCGGATGTATGGTCGTTAAGAGCAAACTCAGCAAGTGGCAGAAACTCAGACCACCCCTCTTGATTATCAGTCACAAAACAACGCAAGAACTGCTCAACATCCTGGTTTTTCCTTTCTGTCTGGCCATTAGACTCAGGATGATATCCGGATAAAAACGACAAATGAACTCCCAACCTGTCACAAAAAGCGCGCCAAAAACGAGCCACAAACTGAGGTCCCCTATCGGAAACAATGTCAGTAGGAACGCCATGTAGTCTGACTATTTCCTTGACAAAGGCCTTAGCGAGAGTCTTAGCGCAGGGCAATTTGATGAAAGGAACCAAGTGACACATCTTGCTAAAACGGTCCACGACCAACCAGATGACAGTGAAACCCTCAGAGGGGGAAGGTCAGTAATAAAGTCCATAGCCAAATGTGTCCAAGGTGCACTAGGGACCTCCAGAGGGCAAAGCAACCCTGCAGCAGGAGTATGAGAAGACTTAGATCTAGCACACACAGTGCATTGACGCACCCACTTAATGACTTCCTTCTGCCATCCAGGCCACCAAAAGCTGCGACCCACAAGTCTCTTGGTCTCAGAGATTCCAGGATGACCTGCCAACCGAGAATCATGACATTCAACAAACAAATCTCTCCTCAGGGTACCAGGCACAAACAACCTCCCATGCGGCGTGTTAGATGGGGCATTCTCCTGTGCTTTAAGAATCTCATCTTCCAACACGGAGTCCAAAACAGCAATAACAACCCCTTCTTGTAAAATGTTTTCCTCCTCCTCAGTACCCACCATAGGAGAAAAGCTGCGAGACAAAGCATCAGCTTTAACATTTTTAGTACCTGGGATGTAAGTAACGGTAAAATTAAACCGTGAGAAAAACAGTGCCCACCTAGCCTGACGGGCATTCAAGCGTTTGGCAGCATCAAGGTAGATCAGATTTTTATGATCGGTGAAGACTTGAACGGGAAATTCCGCTCCCTCCAAAAAATGACGCCAGTGTTCAAATGCGAGTTTAATTGCCAACAATTCCTGATTACCGATATCATAATTTAGTTCAGACTCAGAAAATTTCTTTGAAAAAAAAGCACAGGGATGTACTCCATCCGTCTTTTCCTGAGACAACACCGCGCCGACCCCCACAGAAGATGCATCAACCTCAACCAAAAATGGTTTAGTCACATCAGGCTGCGTAAGGATGGGAGCAGAGCTGAACCTCTCCTTTAGCAACACAAAAGCCTCAATGGCCTCAGTAGTCCACTGAACCGCATCAGCACCTTTCCTGGTGAGATCGGTCAGAGGTTTGGCAATCACAGAAAAATTTTTAATGAATTTTCTATAATAATTGGCGAACCCCAAAAACCTCTGTATTGATTTCACACCAATAGGTCTAGGCCAATCCTGCACAGCTTGCACCTTCACCGGGTCCATCTCAAAACCTTCACTGGAGACAATGTAGCCCAAAAAACTAAGTCTCTGTACAGCGAACTCACATTTTTCTAGTTTGGCAAAAAGTGAATTATCACTCAGTAACTGTAATACTTCACGCACACTCCTCCAATGAGACTCCAAATCCGGTGAATAAATCAAAATGTCATCCAAATACACAACCACACTTCTGCCGATCAAAGGTCTAAGGATGTCATTAATAAGATTCTGAAAAAATGCCGGAGCACTGGAAAGCCCAAAAGGCATGACCAGATTCTCAAAATGACCCAGTGGAGTGTTAAACGCAGTCTTCCATTCATCCCCCTCCTTCATGCGCAACAAATTGTATGCCCCTCGAAGATCAATTTTCGAGAACCACTTGGCCCCCACTAACTGATTAAACAAATCAGGAATCAATGGCAGTGGGTAAGGATTGCGTACAGTAATCTTATTAATCTCACGAAAGTCTAGACAAGGCCGTAAACCGCCGTCCTTTTTTTTAACAAAAAAAAATCCAACCGCCACAGGAGATTTGGAAGGCCTAATGTGACCGGCGGCCAAGCTTGTCTGTATGTATTCCTCCAAAGCCTTTCTCTCAGGAATAGTCAAATTAAATAAACGACTTTTAGGAAGAGTAGCTCCAGGGACAAATTCAATTGCACAATCATATTCTCTATGAGGAGGCAATACCTGCGATTCCTTATCAGAAAAAACTTTCCAAAAATCCTGAATAGGTACAGATAACTCCCCCTTAACTACAGCAGCAATACGCCCGTTACAACACTTGTCATAACAATTAGGACTCCAGGACTTAATTTCATTGGTAGACCAATCCAGTACCGGATTGTGCAATTTTAACCAGGGTAACCCCAAAATCACCGGTGAGGGCAAATTATTCAAAACTACCAAATCCAAATTCTCTTGATGAACACCATTAATAGTAAGAGGAAATTCACAGATATGGTGAGTAACATTTTTCAAGGGAGAACCATCCACAGACACCACATTAATAGGGGAAGACAGAAGTTTGGGTTTTAATTTTAGTTTTTCCAAAAATTTCCCATCAGTCACATTGAGAGTTGAACCACAATCCACAAATACCCGAAACTCCATTAATTCCTCCTCAACAGCAGTGGTAGCAGAAAGAAAGACACCTTTATTGTTTAAACAAGCTATACGGGCGAAACTGACCTCATTTTTTTTTTTCTCTTTATTGATTCGAAGCGCACAGTTCTTAATAAAATACTTAGATTTGCCACAATAGAAACACAAACCTTCAGCAAATCTGCGTTCTTTTTCCCGAGAGTGAGGTGCCATTGCTCCAATTTCCATCGGCTCTGCAATGTCAGTACAGTCCCTCTCCAGACTTGGAGCTGACAAGGCAGATTTACTCTCATTAACCCTTGCACGCAGTCTCCTATCCACCCGTATGGCTAATTGCATAGCCTCTTGCAAGTTACCAGGTATAGGATAAGCAATCAGCAAATCTTTAACCCTTTCACTTAACCCTGCAAGAAATAAACTTTTCAAAGCTGAATCGTCCACCCCACCTGAGTGGACCACCTTCGGAAGTGAGTACAATATTTTTCCACATTACCTGATCCCTGTCTCAAACGTCTCAATTCTGTTTCAGCTGATGAAACACGATCAGGATCGTCATACAATAACCCCAAAGCAGAAAAAAAAAACTATCCACTGATCTAAAGCATGGATCACTAGGCTGCAGAGAAAAGGCCCAGTCCTGAGGTTCTTTGCGCAAAAGTGACATTATGAACCCTTATACGCTGTGATTCATCACCAGAGGATCTGGGTCTCAAACGAAAATACAACAAGCAAGCATTTTTAAAAGAAAAAAAATCTTGTTGTTCACCAAAAAATAAATCAGGCAAACGTACCTTTGGCTCCACGAAATGTGCTCCAGAACAACTACTCACGTGTTGCTGGATTTCAGCCACCTCCAGAGAGAGACCCTGCAGGCGTTGAGCCAAATCCTGAACCGACACCATGATGGAAACAGAAAATCTTTCCTTAGAGATTTTTTTTTTTTCAGGCTGGACTTACTGTTATGAACTGCTACAAGCACTAAGGAAAGATGGGAATTCTGTCCCTACAATAGAACTGAGCTGGATCCCTACGATGTAACGGGGAACCTGATCCTGCGACCAGACCCGCTAAAGTCCTCAGCTAGTCTGAACGAAGACCTATAGTTGCGAGGGAGGAATCCCTACAAGATCTAGGGACTGGGAGAAAAGGTGGACATCTCCTAACAGAAATTATAGCAGGGATAATTAAACAGAAAACAAATTACTACGAGATCCTAAGATCAAGCAAAACTGACTGAGAAAGGCACCTAAGCACCCGGCTAGCTTAAGAGTAGATAATACAATGAAGTTCAGCAAAGCCAGAAGGGCGGAGCCAGACTAAATAGGGAAAAAAGGTCATGTGACCAGCAAACTGAAAAAACCTAAAAGAGGGTTCTAACATGTGAGAGGTTTAACCATGGACGAGAAATTACGAATACATTTCCGGTAATAATTAGCAAACCCCAGGAAACGTTGTAGAGCCTTAAGATTCTCTGGCAGATCCCACTCAAGAACTGCCCGTACTTTCCCTGGGTCCATATGAAAACCGGACGCTGAAACCAGGAAGCCTAAAAACTGGAGTTCCTGTACGGCGAACACACACTTTTCCCATTTGGCGTACAGTTTATTATCCCGCAAGATCTGTAACACCTGCCTAACATGCTCCTGATGAGACACAAGATCCGGCGAGTAAATTAAGATATCATCTAGATATATGACAACAAACTGTCCCACCAGGCGGCGAAAAATGTCATTTACAAAGTGTTGGAACACCGCCGGGGCATTATTCAGACCGAATGGCATGACAAGGTTCTCATAATGCCCCTCCGGAGTGTTAAACGCCGTCTTCCACTCATCCCCCTCCTTCATCCTAATCAGATTGTACGCCCCCCTGAGATCCAACTTAGAGAACCATTGGGCGCCCACGATCTGATTGAAGAGATCGGGAATAAGTGGGAGCGGATACGGATCTCGGACCATAATCCGATTAAGTTCACGGAAATCCAGGCAAGGGCGTAGGCCTCCATCTTTCTTCTTCACAAAGAAGAACCCCGCGGCCACTGGGGAAGATGAAGGTCTAATATGCCCCTTAGCCAGACTTTCAGAAATATAATCCTTCATGGCCTGCCTCTCAGGACCAGATAGGTTATACAACCTAGATTTAGGTAACTTGGCCTCAGGGAGCAGTTTTACAGAACAGTCATACACGCGATGAGGAGGTAGTTCCTGACACCCTTTCTCCGAGAATACATCCTCAAAGTCCGCCAGAAATGGAGGTAAGACCCTAGGAGTGACGCACCGATGACCGTATTCATGCAGTTTTTATTACAGAATTCACTCCATTGGCTTATCTCTCTGGATTGCCAATTAATAACTGGGTTATGCTTAGTTAACCAAGGAAGGCCCAACACTATAGGAGTGGGAAGACCCTCCAACACGTAACAAGACAACAGTTCTTTATGTATCGCCCCCACTTGAAGTTTTACGTTATGCACCGCTTGCAAAAAACTTCCCTGACCAAGAGGCCTGGCGTCGATCGAGAATATAGGGATGGGTTTAGCCAACACACTCAATCGCATACCTTGAACCCGGGCAAACCGAGCGTCCACCAGATTAGCCCCGGCCCCACTATCCAGAAGAACAGATTTCCTCTCAGTTCTCGTACCCACCACCACCTCCGCCGGTACGAGAAACTGAGACGAACCTAGGGACGAAATACCTACTCCCAGATTGCCGTCCACCACACAACCTGGGATTAATAGTTTTCCGACGACCCTTTACTCTGCAAAGCACGGGATGGACACCCCCCAATAAAATGTCCCTTTCTCCCGCAGAAGAAACACCTTCCTGTCTTGTGGCGCACCGCTGGTCCCCTCCCCCGAAATGATGTCCCTCCTAATTGCATAGGCTCCTCTGGACTGACCAGGGGAACCTCCATATAAGGGACCCTTGAAGAAGGTGGAGTCATCACAGGGGGCGGAGTTACCCTGCACCTCTCCCGAAGCCGTCTGTCAATGCGAATAGCAAAGGCCATAGCGGCTTCCAGTGACGCGGGAGGGTCATACTGTGCCAACACATCCTTTAATTTGTCAGATAAACCTTGACAAAACTGGCTCCTAAGAGCCGGGTCATTCCACTGGGTGTCCGTGGCCCACCTACGGAACTCCGAACAGAATTCCTCCGCCGGACGATCTCCCTGCTGGATCCTACGTAACTTAGATTCAGCAAGGGAGATCCGATCCGGGTCATCATATACGAGACCCATAGCTGCGAAAAACCTATCCACTGACTGGAGAGCCGGAGAGCACGGGGGAAGAGAGAACGCCCATGATTGTGGGTCCCCTTGTAGGAGCGAGATGACAATTCCCACCCTTTGTTCTTCACTCCCCGATGACCGTGGCCGCAGCCGAAAGTACAATTTACATGCCTCCCGGAAAACAAAAAACTTGTCCCGCCCCCCAGTGAACCTGTCAGGGAGAGCTACTTTAGGTTCTGGTCCGGCTTGCTCCAGGGGATACAAAACCTTGGACTTAACGTCC
Source organism: Oophaga sylvatica (assembly GCA_033576555.1). Taxonomy (NCBI): domain Eukaryota; kingdom Metazoa; phylum Chordata; class Amphibia; order Anura; family Dendrobatidae; genus Oophaga; species Oophaga sylvatica. The sequence continues at coordinate 11,423 of JARQOD010007200.1, read as the reverse complement.
GCCAGCTCCATGGACAAACTCTGCAACTGCCGAGCAAGACTGGCTACTGGATCCATGGTAGCTGGAGAGAATCTTTTGTCGGTCGGTGAAAATGTCACACTGTCTCTGCGTACAGGAGGCCAGGGGCCTAAGCTGACCCTAAGCTGGGGCCCTGACTAATCCCTCTACCTGGAGGTACTGTTAAAGGTACAGAGGTCCAGGCCGCCAGCGTAACCCCTACCTCCTGAGGATCCCTGAACCTCAGTAATCTAGTCCTGAGAAGGACCCCGATCACAACAACAGGGGACAGGATAATATAAGCCAACACATAGTACTAGACGAACGAGATAGTACAAGGGGAAAACCAAAAACCACTTTGCATACAAAAACTCACACCACAACAACAGAGGGAACACCAACGGGTAAGGAGATAAATGATAAAGCGAGGAAGGGAAAAAACCACACCAAGTACACTTCACTCCAAACTCCAAAATACCATGAGCCGCTCTGTTTGTCTGCAATGCTTTCACCGACAACTTCCCTAACAGACCGGCAGGTATTTGAAGGAGTCCCACTACTGCCGCATTGACTGCAGCTGGGCGAGGCTGGGCCTCATCTAGCACAGAGAGAGAGAATTAACTCCCTCACTGCCGAAAAACACAAAGCACCAAAAACTCAGCTGCGAGAAGTCAGGCTGTGTAATCGTGACGATCTTCGTGGCGACACACCCGTGACACTAAGTGCCGGAATTGGCGCATCGTACAGATGCGCCAATTCTGGGGCGACTGGGTGCTGGTATTTTTAGCCAGGGGGGCGCCAATATCCATGGCCCCTTCCTAGGCTATGAATATCAGCCCGCAGCTGTCTGCCTAGCCTTTCTGGCTATAAATTATAGGGGGACCCCACGTCATTTTTTTTGGGGGGGTCCCCCTATTTTAATAGCCAGTAATGGCTAGCTGCGGGCTGATATTCATAGCCTTCGAAGATCCATGGGTATTAACCTCTTCCCAGGCTACAAATATTGGCCCCGACTGTCGGCTTTCCCCCTCTGGCGCAGAAAATTTCGCGGGAGCCCACGCCATTTTTTTTCCTATTTTTTTTATTAACTATTGCGTTAAGATTTTGTATGTGTGTGTACGCGTGTGTGTCTTTAACTATTTATGTACCATTTTATCTATCTACCTATATATCTTTCTGTCTATCTATATATCTATCTTTCTATATATATATTTCTAACTATCTATTATCCATCTATCTATGTATTTTCTATTTCTATCTATCTATCTATCTATCTATCTATTATCTATCTATCTATCTATCTATCTATCTATCTATCTCTATCTATCTATCTATCTATCTATCTATCTATCTATCTACTGGTATCTATTATCTATCTATGGCCGGCGTTACACTTGCGAGTGTGATGCGAGTAAGTCGCACGAGTTTCTCGCATCAACACCCGGCACGGCCACCCGCTTTCGGACCCGAGTGTGCGGCTGCATAGAAATACATGCAGCCGCACACTCGGGTCCAAGAGCGGGTGGCCGTGCCCGATCTCTGCCTTAATGACATGACAACCTCCGGTTCATCTAGCTACGGAAAGCCTCTGATAAACTGTCACAGTGATCAAAATAAAAAAAAAGTAAATGAACCCCCCCTGTCATAGGTAGGGACAAATAATAAAATAAAGAATTTTTTTTTTTTTTCCTAGCGGATTTTGCTGCTGATCCGTGGCTGATTTTGCTGCGGATCCGCGGCGGATATTGCTGCTGATCCGCGGCGGATTTTGCTGCTGATCCGCGGCGGATTTTGCTGCAGATCCGCGGCGGATTTTGCTTCGGATCCGCGGCTGATTTGCTGCGGATCCGCGGCGGATATTGCTGCTGATCCGCGGCGGATATTGCTGCTGATCCGCGGCGGATTTTGCTGCGGATCCGCGGCGGATTTTGCTGGGGATCCTCGGCGGATTTTGCTGGTGATCCGCGGCGGATTTTGCTGGGGATCCGCGGCGGATTTTGCTGGGGATCCGCGGCGGATTTTGCTGGGGATCCGCGGCGGATTTTGCTGCTGATCCGCCGGAGATTTTGCTGCGGATCTGCAGCGGATTTGGCGCTGCGGATCCACAGCAGATTGGCGCTACGGATCCACAGCAGATCCAGAAACCATGTACAGTACAATGCAAATAAATGGTTAAAAAAACACTGTGCACATGCGGATTTGCTGCGGTTTTAAATCCGCAGCATGTCAACTCTTTGTGCGGATTCCGCAGAGGTTTTATACCTATTCCATTATAGGTGTAAAACCGCAGGGAAAAACCGCAACAAATCCGCGCTAATTTCGCAGGTAAAACGCAGGTCATTTTACCTGCGGATTTAAGAAAAATCCGCAAGTGAATCCGCAACGTGTGCACGGGGCCTCAGGGTTAGGGTTAGGCTCGGTTCATATTGCATTATGGCAGTCCGTTAGATGGACTGCGTTTCACCGCGGTATAACGCGGTGTAACGCAGTCCGTTAACGCTGCCATTCACCCCATTTGTGTGCGCATCGCAACGCATGCCGTAAAGCGGCATGCGTTCGCGACGTGCCGTCATTCAGTGACGGAGCCTCGGACACGGGCTGCAGCGTCTGGGCTCCGTCACCGCTAGCACAGATGAATCATCTGCTGATTCATCTGTGCTAGCGGGTATAGCATAACGTGATCGCGTTATGCTATACCGTTACCAGCCGGTCAACGCTACGTGTTGAACGGGCTGGTAAAACGCAATATGAACCCAGCCTTAGGGTTAGAACTAGGGTTAGGGTTAGCATTAGGGTTAAGGTTATAATAAGGGTTAGGGTTGGAATTTGGGTTAGGGTTGGAATTAAGGTTAGGGTTGGAATTAGGGTTAGGCTTGTGGTTAGGTTTATGGTTAGAGTTGGGATTAGGGTTAGGGGTGTGTTGGGGTTAGGGTTATGGTTAGTATTAGGGTTAGGTGTGTGTAGGGGTTAGGGTTGGGGTAAGGGGTGTGTTGGGGTTAGGGTTGGAGTTAGAATTGAGGGGTTTCCACTATTTAGGCACATCAGGGGGTCTCCATACGCGACATGGTGCCACCATTGATTCCTGCAAATTTTGCGTTCAAAAAGTCAAACAGTGCTCCCTTTATTCCAAGCCCCGACGTATGCCCAAACAGTGGTTTATCCCCACATATGGGGTATCAGCGTACTCGGGAAAAATTGCACAACAACTTTGGGGGTTCTAATTTCTCCTGTTAACATTGGGAAAAAAAATTGGGGACTAAAAAATTATTTTTGTGGAAAAAAAATGATTTTATATTTTCACGGCTCTGCGTTATAAACTTCTGTGAAGGACTTGGAGATTCAAAGTGCTTATCACACATCTATAGGAGTTCCTTGGGGGGATCTAGTTTCCAAAATGGGGTCACTTGTGGGAGTTTCTACTGTTTAGGCACATCAGGGACTCTGCAAACGTAACATGACGCCCGAAGACCATTCCATCAAGTGGGCATTTCAAAACGTCACTACTTCCCATCCGAGCCCCGACGTGTGCCCATACAGTAGTTTTCTCCCACATATGGGATATCAGCATACTCAGGACAAATTGGACAACAACTTTTGGGGTCTAATTTCTCATGTTACCCTTGGGAAAATAAAAAAATTGGGGACTAAAAGATCCTGATTGTGGAAAAAATATGATTTTTTTATTTTCATGCCCGGCGTTATAAACTTCTGTGTAGCCCTTGTTGGTTCAAAGTGCTCACCACACATCTAGATAACTTCTTTGCGGGGTCTAGTTTCCAAAATGGGGTCACTTGTGGGGAGTTTCTACTGTTTAGGCACATCAGGGGCTCTGCAAACGTAACAAGATGCCCGCAGACCATTCCATCAAGTCGGCATTTCAAAGCGTCACTACATCCCTTCCGAGCCCTGACGTGTGCCCAAACAGTGGTTCCCCCCACATATGGGGTACTAGCGTACTCAGGACAAACTGGACAACAACTTTTGTGGTCCAATTTCTCCTGTAACCATTGTGAAAATAAAAAATAGTGGGCTAAAAAATCATTTTTTGAGAAAAAAAAATGATTTTTTATTTTCACGGCTCTGCGTTATAAACTTCTGTGAAGCACCTGGGGGTTCAAAGTGCTCACTATGCATCTAGATAAGTTCCTTAGGGCGTCTAGTTTCCAAAATGGGGTCACTTGTGGGGGAGCTCCAATGTTTAGGCACACAGGAACTCTCCAAATGCGACATGGCAACCGCTAAATATTCCAGCATATTTTCCATTCAAAAAGTCAAATGGCGCTCCTTCCCTTCTGAGCCCTGCCGTGCGCCCATACAGTGGTTTATGACCACATATGAGGTATCTGTGTACTCAGGAGAAATTGCCCAACAAATTTTAGGATCCATTTTAGAATTTAGAATCGCTAGGATCCGTTGAAGCGTTCCTGAGTTATTACCTCATAAAGGGACACTGGTCAGAATTGCAAAAAATGGCAAGGTCTTTAAGGTCAAAATAGGCTGGGTCATGAAGGGGTTAAAGGGGAAGTGTCACGGCAGCAGTGACCTGGTACCAGGCCCTGGGCGTCCCATGAAAAATGTTTAATTTAAGGGGAAATAAAGTTTGTGATATAGTGTTCGTGATGCCACCTGTGGTACTTGGCAAATAGGTTTTTAGCCGAAGCTGCTAAAAGAAACTGCTGAGGCTGATGGTCATGCAGCATAGTTGGTATAGCTCTCCACAGGTAGAGCTTTAGTCCCAGGGCACTTAGAATATTAAGGGTGGTTGTTGTGGTGCAGGCTGGGTGACGCGTGAATGACACAGCAGGGTGGTTTCCAATGCTTTACTCACAGTTCACTTGTGCACAGATGTCCGCTTAGTGCCGTGTCCTCCAGGTGAGGGGTCTGGCAAACTCCCAAGTAGATTGGGAAACACCTTTCCAGGACTCCCTTCTGTGTGTTTCTCTCTAGGCCGTCTCACTGCGCTGGTTTCCGCCCTCTGCCCAGCACCTTCATAAACAGTGTCCCAAGCCAGCAGCCACGGACCTTGTCGGGTGACGTCCTCGGAGTCCCCTTGCTCCTATATGGCTGCCTTTTTGGCGAATGAATGTGGATGTGGCTGAGGTACGTACAGCTACTCTAGCCTCCGGCTTGCCAGCTGAGTCTTGTAGTCCTCCACTAGTCTTGGGGACCAGCTCCCTCACTGCGATCTGGCCCCTCCACTTCTGGATATGGGCCCCACGGGTGGCTTCCGCACTTCCCATGCCCCAAGGACCCCTTCTGTCCTCCCGGGAGCTTCCTTCAGACTCCCCTCTCAATTCTATCTCCAGCTTTTCTACTGCACTCCTTCTCTGTCTCCTCATGTTCTGACTCACTCTGCTCACTCACTTCTGCCTTCTAAGCTCCTCCCCTTTGTCCTACCTCCCCCACCCACTCCCCAACACCCTTTTCTACCCAGCCTGGGATGAGGCCATCCTCCCTAAGGGTACGCCCAGGTGCCCTGACTGAACTGGTGTGTGTTGGGTGCGAGTGTTAGAGTCCTGGGTAGTGCTCCCTCCTTACCTGAGAGTGGGATACCACACCTCTGGATGAGGTGCAGTACCTCTGTGGCGACTGAACCCTCAGTGGCTCCACATTTCTCTTTGCAGTCTACTGACATTTACCAGCAAGAGGCCAAAGGCGCCCTGCATTGTCCGGAGACACTGTGTCATAGCCTTGTAGATGCTCGTAGCGATTTAAGCGCCGTGCTCCTGGCCAGACGTTCGCTCGGGAACCTGTTGCCCCCTTATGACTTGATGGCTGGAAGAAGATGGGTTGCCATGGCAGTGGGGGTCCTCGTGAAGTCCCCTGTAGCTGCTGTACATGTTTTCCGTTGAAGTCCAGCCACAGACTAGGCTGCATAGAAGCCGTGACTTACTGTATACTGCAAATACCAGATTATTGTATCCTATAGAACAAGTGATCGTCCATGGAAAAGTAAAAAAAAAAAGTAAAACGGAAAATTGTCGGGTGCCGAAGATCCGGAAGTGGCAGCGCTTTGGTAGAGCATGATTGCTGCGTCCAAAGTGCTGCCGTCCATTGAACCCAGGTGACTCCGCTTGTGATCACTGAACTGTGCGGACTTAATGCAGCCAATAGATTTTATTGATGCAATTTGTGTTGAGGAGGCACGCGTCCCCGCAAGATACATAGACATGCTGCAGTCTGGAGAGGTGCGCCGCTTGTCCGTCTCTGCGGGTGAGCCGCGGGCGTCTGTGGGCGCATAGTGGATGTGGGGTTTCTTGATATCACATCCACTGTGCTGTAACATCCGGACGCTGCACAAGTACACAGCGTCCAACCCACAGCGTTTAGGCTACTTTCACACTAGCGTTTTTTAGCGCTGCGCATCGTGCTCTATTGGTCGCATGCGCAATGTTCCCCTATCATTAACATGGTGGTCGCAGGGTCTAGCGCTTGCACGCGCTCATCAGCGTTTGGCGTGCGCTGTGCATTTTCCAGGTGTGCGCCCAGACACGCTGGATGCTACATGTTGCATTTTTTTTTTCCGGCACACCCATTTAAAAAGGCGGTGCGCACCAGCTGTGCGCCTATAAATAGCATTGCCGTCTATGGGGGCGCTGGCGGGCGCGTGGCTGTGCGCTCGTCAGCGCTTGTGCGCGCACGCGATTTTGGAGTAAACAATGTCTAGACACTTGTCTAAAACACCCCCTACACAAGATACATTGTTTGTGAGGGGAGGAGATAAAGGAAGGTGTCTTCAGTGCCAGACAGACCCTACTCAGACTGCCTGGAGACTGCATGCTGATAAAGAGACCAGAAGATACAGCCTGGACCCCTATAAAAGCCCTGAACATACAGCCTGGACCATACTACACTGCCTGGAGACACTCCATGAGACTGGAAGATCCATCCTGGACCCCTACTACACAGCCTGGATCCTAATACTGCCTGGAGACACTGCGCCTGGACCCCTACTCCAGCCTGGACCCTAATACTGCCTGGAGACACTGCGCCTGGACCCCTACTAGACTGCGTTGAAGACACAGCAAGACCGATCCAAAGTGCAAGAATGTGAGTATTCTTTAACCAAATGACTGCCTGTCCTTTACAATGTAATATGTACTCATGTTGTTTTTTTTTTTTTTTGTTGCAGCATGTCTTCTGGATCCCAATATCCCCCATCCCGGCAAGAACTGGCCCAAGCAGAGCGTGATGTGAGTATCTTAGTGCCTTTGGGTAAGTATAGCTGCTGAATCTACAAATGGCTAAAATTTGGGTTCCTTTTTCAGACATCATCATCGGACACGGACATTGAGGAGTCACAGCAGGAGCAGTCGCAGCCGAGTCAAGTCCCGGTGGCGAGACGGAATGTAAGTATCTAGCCTTTGAATGTCTATTTCTTTTTTGTTCCTATCTTTTTTTATTTCTGAAATATATACAAGATTGTAATTTTTTTTTGTTTCTTCTAGGTTCCACAACGGGACGAGGACCTGTATGTGGACAACGAGGCCCTCATCTGCCAGGTCCATGAGCGTGTCCCGTTGTGGGACAGCCGTGATCCGCAGTACAAGGACAATGTGGTGAGCCGGCGGCTATGGAACGAGGTGGCCGCAGCGTTGATGGATGGCTGGGACAGCGCCTCTCCAAATCTCAAAAAGGCGTTTAGTAAGTATTTCCATGCTCTGTAATACCGCCGTGACTCTTGCTCCAGATGGCACTGATGGGTTTACTGGTAGATATATTCTACCAGCAAACCCAACAGTGTCATCTGGTTCAGCAGTGACTGCTTTGTGTATTCAATTGCTATGCAGTGTATGTTATTGCTTGTTTTATGATGCATTCACTCTTGCTCCAGATGGCACTGATGGGTTTACTGGTAGATATATTCTACCAGCAAACCCAACAGTGTCATCTGGTTCAACAGTGACTGCCTTGTGTATTCAATTGCTATGCAGTGTATGTTATTGCTTGTTTTATGATGCATTCACTCTTGCTCCAGATGGCACTGATGGGTTTACTGGTAGATATATTCTACCAGCAAACCCAATAGTGCCATCTGGTTCAACAGTGAATGCACTGTGCATTGTATAGCTTTTTAATGCTGCATTGACTGCCATTTTCACTCAGGTGTGTGTGATGAGACAGATTTTGCCCTGACTGCATTGTATAATTATTTTTTTTTCCTCTACAGTGAACAAAGTCCGCACACGATGGCGCTCGATGAAGGACCGCTTCAACACTGATGTTCGAGCAGAGGGACAAGTTCGCAGTGGTTCAGCAGCAAGGGCCAGAAGGAAATATCGATACTATCGCGAGTTGGCGTTCCTGAGACCGGTCCTTGCCCGCAGAGCGTAAATTTTTTCATTTTTTTTTTTTTTTTTTTTTAATCAGTGCTTTTTTTTTTTACGGACTTCGTTTAATTTTTATAGTAATTTTTTTGTTTTTTTCCCCCACCGGGGCAGCACCTGCGTGGGTTCCTGTCTCCTGAGAATTTTGTACACGAGCAATTTAAACCCTAAATTTTTGACATCCGGGGAAGTCGGGGAAAATTTTTCGGGTTTGATCAGCTTGCTAAAGGGGGGTGTGATACGCCCCAGCTCTCCCGGGTTCTACAATTGGATGTACCCCCAACGCCCCCGCTGCGTCCCCTGTCCTCTTCTCCTTTCTTCATGGGAAGCAACTAATAAGCCTGGCCAATCCTTCCCAAACAAGTTAAGGGAAAGTCTTCAAAGGGAGTCCCTGTTCACCAAAGGGAAAAAGCAAGCAAATGTGAAGAACTGAAAAAAGGGTCATTAAAGATTTCCCATAAGACAGCCCACTGGTGTCCCATTGGGGGGTTCTTTGCAAGAATTTTTCAAGGGTTTTTCCCCCCTGTGAAAATGCACAGAAAAAAAGCAAAGCATCAAAAGCTTGAAAAACAATACATTTGTTTTAAACCTGCGGGTTTTTAAAAACAAAGCCCGCTTCTGCTGCAAAAAATCGCGCGTTTCAATTTGCATGCGTTTTTTTTTATGGTTTTATGTGCGCTCATAGCAGCGCTAAAAAAACCCAAATGTAAAGTGCCTTACTGATCGCTGTACATTTAGTGAGGGCACCGTGGCGTGATGGGGGGCCCCGCTTCTGAGTGAGGGGCCCCGTTGCGTTTTAGGGAAACGCGGCGTTTGGAGGGCTGCTGGGGGGTTTAGCCGGGCTTCTTTATGTGAGGGCATCTGGTGGGGTGTCACCCCTGGCTGAGGGGGGGCTGTTTTGGGGTTTTGTAGGGCACCCTTGAGGTGTACCCGTGTGCTTGTATGTGAGGGCAGCTTCGTTAGTGACACGCGGTGGGGGTTTTTTTCCCCCCTTTTCTTATGGGGGGCCCGCTGTTCTGTATGTGGGGAAAAGGGTTTGCGGATGTAGGGAAAACGCTGTGGGGGTATATTAGGGCACCCTGTGGTGTTTGGGGGGGGCCAAAAAACCGCTGTGGTTATGTAGGGACCTGTCGTTTTTTTAGGGCAGTTTTGGCTGCGGGGGCACCGCTGTGCGTTAGGGGGGACCGCGTCTTTTGTAGTGAGGGACGCTGTCGGGTGAAACCGCTTTTATTGACACTGGGGGCCCCTTTGGCAGCCCCCCCTGTGCGTGTATGTGAGGGAAAAGCTGGCTGAGGGGGGGTTTTCCTTTCCCCGTGTGGGGTAGTGAGGGCCTGTGGGGGGGGGGCGCCCGGTGCGGTATGGAGGGCCCCGTTTGGCCGGGGAGGCCCCTGTGGGTTTTGGGGGCCCCTGTGCGTGTATTGAGGCTGCTGGCTGGGGGCAGTGGGGTGTATTGGGGGGTTTTGGGGGATGTGAGGGATTGGGGGGGGCCCTGGGGTTTGGTATGTGAGGGCCCGGCGTGTATGGAGGGCGTGCGTGGGTTGTGGGGGCCCCGGTGGTTGTATGGTGGGGGGCCTGCTGGGCGGGTTGTAGCACCGCGTGGTGATGTGGGGGCCGGCATTCCCCCCTGTCGTGTTGTGAGGGTTGGGTGGGGGTTATGTAGGGCACTGCTGGGCGGGTTTAGCACCCTGTGCGTGTATGTGGGGCGCTCGGTGGGGGTTTGTAGTCCCCTTGCGTTATGGAGGGCACCCCGTGCGTGTTTGAGGGCACTGCTGGGGGGCACCCCGCTGTGCGTGTTGTGGGGGCCCGGTGTGGGGGTTTTGTGGGGGGCAGTTGCGGGGGGGGCACGCGTGGTGTTTGGGGGCCCCGCTGTGCGTGTTGTGAGGGGGTGCGTTTGTGGGGGCCCGCTGGGGGGGTGTGGGGAACCCCGTCGTGTTGTGGGGGCCCCTTTGTGCGTGTTGGAGGGGGTTGTGCGGGTGTTGTGGGGCTTTTGGGTGCGGGGGGTTTGGGCCCGCTGTGCGTGTTTGGGGGGCACCGTGTGCTGTATGTGGGGGGCACCGGCTGGCTTTGTATGTGAGGCACGTTTTGGCGTTGGTGAGCCCCCTGTTGCGGTTTGTAGGGCCCCGCTGTTGGGTTGTATTGGGGCACCGCGTGCGTGTATTGGGGGCACCGCGTGGGTTGTATGTGGGAACCGTGTGGGTTTATGTGAGGGCACCGCGGCTGGGGTGGGGGCCCCTTTGGGTGTTGTGAGGGGTTGTGGTGATTGAGGGCCCCCTGTGGGCCGGTTGTGGGGCCCCCCTGCGGGTGGGGTGTTTGGTGAGGGCACCCTTGGGGTTTAGGGCCCCCGCTGGTCGGGTAGTGGGGGGCACTGCTGGGGGGGGTTGGTTGTGGGGGGGGAGGTGTGCTGTTTGAGGGCCGCTGGTGGGGTTTAGCCCGTGTGCTGTTGTGAGGGCAGCTGGCGAGGTGTGGGGGAAACCGTGTGCGTTTTGTGAGGGCCCCGCTGTCGTGTTGTGGGAGCTGTGCGGTTGTAGGGCCCGCGGGCTGGGGGGGGCACCGCTGTGCGGGGGGAGGGGGCACCGCTGGGGGGTTGGGGGCACCGCTTGGTGTTTTGGGGGCACGCTGGCTTTGCTGGTGTAGAGCTGTCGGGGGTTTGTGGGGCAGCGGGTGCGGGTGAAACCCGCTGTGGTGTTGTGGGGGCACGCTGGGTGGGGGGCCGCGTGGTGTTTTGGGGGGGCCCGCTGTGCGGGTGTCACCGCTGTCTGTTTTGGGGGCACGCTGTGCGGGTGTAGGGCCCGCTGTCGTTTTTGTGAGGGCCCGCTGTTGGGTTGTGGGGCACGTGGCGGGTGTAGCACCGCTGTGCGTGTGTGGGGGCACGCTGGGCGGGTGTGCCCGCCGGGTGTTGTGAGGGCTGTGCGTGTTGTGGGGCCCCGCTGTCGTGTTGTGGGGGCCCCGTGGCCAGCGGGTGTGGGGGCCCCGCTGTGCGTGTATGTGGGGGAGGGGCCGGGTTTTTTGGGGCCCCGCTGTGGGTTTTTGTGGGGCCCCGCGTGGGGTTGTACACCGCTGGGGTGTTGGGGGGCTTTGTTTGGGGGGGTGTAAGGGGTG
>JARQOD010007199.1:0-39952 GCA_033576555.1 Oophaga sylvatica | reverse complement strand
AACTTTGAACAACCCCGACAAAAGTTATGGCCAGTCGTTTGACATAGTGGTTTCACATTCATTGCTGCCATTGGGCCTGATTCTGTTATAACATGTTTCATTTTTCTCCTGAAATCAGACAGATCCACTCTCAACCTCTTTGATTCTTGTTAGGGATGATTAGAGGAGCAGGAATAACCCAAAAATTTCAACTTTTAACAACCCTGACAAAAGTTATGGCCAGTCGTTTCACATAGTGGTTTCACATTCATTGCTGCCATTGGGCCTGGTTCAGTTATAACATGTTTTCATTTTTCTCCTGAAGTAAGACAGATGCGCACACAACCTCTGTGATTCTCTTTAGGGATGATTGGAGGAGCAGGAATAACCCAAAAATTTCAACTTTGAACAACCCCGACACAAGTTATGGCCTGTCGTTTGATATAGTAGTTTCACATTCATTGCTGCCATTGGGCCTGATTCAGTTATAACATGTTTTCAATTTTCTCCTGAAGCAAGACAGATGCGCTCTCAATCTCTTTGAATCTTGTTAGGAATGATTAGAGGAGAAGGAAAAACCCAAAATTTCAACTTTGAACAACCCCGACAAAAGTTATGGCCAGTCGTTTGACATAGTGGCTTCACATTCATTGCTGCCATTGGGCCTGAATCAGTTATAACATGTTTTCAATTTTCACCTGAAGTAAGACAGATGCGCACTCAACCTCTTTGAATCTTGTTAGGAATGATTAGAGGAGCAGGAAAAACCCAACAATTTCAACTTTGAACAACCCCGACAAAAGTTATGGCCAGTCGTTTGACATAGTTGTTTCACAATCATTGCTGCCAATGGGCCTGATTCAGTTATAACATGTTTTCAATTTTCTCCTAAAGTAAGACTGATGCGCACTCAACCTCTTTGAATTTTGTTAGGGATGATTAGAGGAGCAATTAAAACCCAAAAATGTCAACTTTGAACAACCCCGACAAAAGTGATGGCCAGTCGTTTGACATAGTGGTTTCACATTCATTGCTGCCATTGTGCCTGATTCTGTTATAACATGTTTAATTTTTCTCCTGAAGTCAGACAGATCCACTCTCAACCTCTTTGATTCTTGTTAGGGATGATTAGAGGAGCAGGAATAACCCAAAAATTTCAACTTTGAACAACCCCGACACAAGTTATGGCATGTCATTTGATATAGTGACTTCACATTCTTCACATACATTGCTGCCATTGGGCCTGATTCAGTTATAACATGTTTTCAATTTTCTCCTGAAGTAAGACAGATGTGGAATCAACCTCTTTGAATCTTGTTAGGGATGATTAGAGGAGCAGGAAAAACCCAAAAATTTCAACTTTGAACAACCCCGACAAAAGTTATGGACAGTCGTTTGACAAAGTGGTTTCATATTCATTGCTGCCATTGGGCCTGATTCAGTTATAACATGTTTTCAATTTTCTCCTGAAGTAAGACAGATGCGCTCTCAACCGCTTTGAATCTTGTTAGGGATGATTAGAGGAGCAGGAAAAAACCAAAAATTTCAACTTTGAAGAACCCCGACAAAAGTTATGGCCAGTCATTTGACATACTGGTTTCACATTCATTGCTGCCATTGGGCCAGATTCTGTTATAACATGTTTCATTTTTCTCCTGAAGTCAGACAGATCTGCTCTCAACTTCTTTGATTCTTGTTAGGGATGATTAGAGGAGCAGGAATAAACCAAAAATTTCAACTTTGAACAACCCTGACAAAAGTTAAGGCCAATCGTTTGACATAGTGGTTTCACATTCATTGTTGCCATTGAGCCTGGTTCAGTTATAACATGTTTTAAATTTTCTCCTTAAGTAAGACAGATGCGCACTCAACCTCTTTGAATCTTGTTAGGCATGATTAGAGGAGCATGAAAAACCCAACAATTTCAACTTTGAACAACCCCGACAAAAGTTATGGCCAGTCCTTTGACATAGTGGTTTCACATTCATTGCTGCCAATGGGACTGATTCAGTTATAACATGTTTTCAATTTTCTCGTAAAGTAAGACAGATCCGCATTCAACCTCTTTGATTCTTGTTAGGGATGATTAGAGGAGCAGGAATAACCCAAAAATTTCATCTTTGAACAACCCCGACAAAAGTTATGGCCAGTCGTTTGACATAGTGGTTTCACATTCATTGCTGCCATTGGCCTGATTCTGTTATAACATGTTTCATTTTTCTCCTGAAATCAGACAGATCCACTCTCAACCTCTTTGATTCTTGTTAGGGATGATTAGAGGAGCAGGAATAACCCAAAAATTTCAACTTTTAACATTCCTGACAAAAGTTATGGCCAGTCGTTTCACATAGTGGTTTCACATTCATTGCTGCCATTGGGCCTGGTTCAGTTATAACATGTTTTCATTTTTCTCCTGAAGTCAGACAGATCTGCTCTCAACTTCTTTGAATCTTGTAAGGGATGATTAGAGGAGCAGGAATAACTCAAAAATTTCAACTTTGAACAACCCCGACAAAAGTTATGGCCAGTCGTTTGACATAGTGGTTTCACATTCATTGCTGCCATTGGGCCTGAATCAGTTATAACATGTTTTCAATTTTCACCTGAAGTAAGACAGATGCGCACTCAACCTCTTTGAATCTTGTTAGGAATGATTAGAGGAGCAGGAAAAACCCAAAAATTTCAACTTTTAACAACCCTGACAAAAGTTATGGCCAGTCGTTTCACATAGTGGTTTCACATTCATTGCTGCCATTGGGCCTGGTTCAGTTATAACATGTTTTCATTTTTCTCCTGAAGTAAGACAGATGCGCACTCAACCTCTTTGATTCTCTTTAGGGATGATTAGAGGAGCAGGAATATCCCAAAAATTTCAACTTTGAACAACCCCGACACAAGTTATGGCCTGTCATTTGATATAGTGGCTTCACATTCTTCACATTCATTGCTGCCATTGGGCCTGATACAATTATAACATGTTTTCAATTTTCTCCTGAAGTAAGACAGATGTGGACTCAACCTCTTTGATTCTTGTTAGAGACAATTAGAGGAGCAGGAAAAACCCAAAAATTTCAACTTTGAACAACCCCCACACAAGTTATGGTCTGTCGTTTGATATAGTGGCTTCACATTCTTCACATTCATTGATGCCATTGGGCCTGATTCAGTTATAACATGTTTTCAATTTTCTCCTAAAGTGAGACAGATCCGCATTCAACCTCTTTGATTCTTGTTAGGGATGATTAGAGGAGCAGAAAAACCCAAAAATTTCAACTTTGAACAACCCCGACAAAAGTTATGGCCAGTCGTTTGACATAGTGGTTTCACATTCATTGCTGCCATTGGGCCTGATTCAGTTATAACATGTTTTCAATTTTCTCCTGAAGCAAGACAGATGCGCTCTCAATCTCTTTGAATCTTGTTAGGAATGATTAGAGGAGAAGGAAAAACCCAAAAATTTCAACTTTGAACAACCCCGACAAAAGGTATGGCCAGTCGTTTGACATAGTGGTTTCACATTCATTGCTGCCTTTGGGCCAGATTCTGTTATAACATGTTTCATTTTTCTCCTGAAGTTAGACAGATCTGCTCTCAACTTCTTTGATTCTTGTAAGGGATGATTAGAGGAGCAGGAATAACTCAAAAATTTCAACTTTGAACAACCCTGACAAAAGTAAAGGCCAGTCGTTTGACATAGTGGTTTCACATTCATTGTTGCCATTGGGCCTGGTTCGGTTATAACATGTTTTAAATTTTCTCCTTAAGTAAGACAGATGCGCACTCAACCTCTTTGAATCTTGTTAGGCATGATTAGAGGAGCAGGAAAAACCCAACAATTTCAACTTTGAACAACCCCGACAAAAGTTATGGCCAGTGCTTTGACATAGTGGTTTCACATTCATTGCTGCCATTGGGCCTGGTTCAGTTATAACATGTTTTCATTTTTCTTCTGAAGTAAGACAGGTGTGCACTCAACCTCTTTGATTCTCTTTAGGGATGATTAGAGGAGCAGGAATAACCCAAAAATTTCAACTTTGAACAACCCCGACACAAGTTATGGCCTGTCGTTTGATATAGTGGCTTCACATTCTTCACATTCATTGCTGCTATTGGGCCTGATACAATTATAACATGTTTTCAATTTTCTCCTGAAGTAAGACAGATGTGGACTCAACCTCTTTGATTCTATTTAGGGACGATATGAGGAGCAGTTAAAACCCAAAAATTTCAACTTTGAACAACCCCCACACAAGTTATGGTCTGTCGTTTGATATAGTGGCTTCACATTCTTCACATTCATTGCTGCCATTGGGACTGATTCAGTTATAACAGGTTTTCAATTTTCTCCTAAAGTGAGACAGATCCGCATTCAACCTCTTTGATTCTTGTTAGGGATGATTAGAGGAGCAGGAAAAACCCAAAAATTTCAACTTTGAACAACCCCGACAAAAGTTATGGCCAGTCGTTTGACATAGTGGTTTCACATTCATTGCTGCCATTGGGCCTGATTCAGTTATAACATGTTTTCAATTTTCTCCTGAAGTAAGACAGAGGCGCACTCAACCTCTTTGAATCTTGTTAGGCATGATTAGAGGAGCAGGAAAAACCCAACAATTTCAACTTTGAACAACCCCGACAAAAGTTATGGCCAGTCCTTTGACATAGTGGTTTCACATTCATTGCTGCCATTGAGCCTGGTTCAGTTATAACATGTTTTCATTTTTCTCCTGAAGTAAGACAGATGCGCACTCAACCTCTTTGATTCTCTTTAGGGATGATTAGAGGAGCAGGAATAACCCAAAAATTTCAACTTTGAACAACCCCGACACAAGTTATGGCCTGTCGTTTCATATAGTGGCTTCACATTCTTCACATTCATTGCTGCCATTGGGCCTGATACAATTATAACTAGAGTTGAGCGATACTTTCCGATACCCCTAAGTATCGGAATCGGAATGGTATCGCCGATACCATTAAAATATCGGCTATACCCGATACCGATACCGGAAGTCCCATGTAAGTCTATGGGAACAAAATATCGGAACTAAAAAAACCCCATTCTTTCCTTGTAAACACTAAATATACACACATAGAATACATATATATATATATATACATGTCATTGTGACATATACATATATGTATAGTTTATACACTTCTACATAGTAAAATATCCTCTGATTCAATTGCCGGGTAAAGCCGGCTTCAGTGAAAAGACAGAAGCACCCGACATGAAATGACACTTGGTGTACATAGGGTTAACCATGTCTTTTCATGTCGTTTGCTATCTGATTTGCACAAACAATTAAATCAGTCTATGTTTGCAAAATTTCACACCTGTAGGGGTTAATTAAAGGTGTAAATTCGTTGTAAAAAAAACGGACTTTTTTGCTACGAATTTACACCTTTAATTAACCCCTACAGGTGTGAAATTTTGCACACATAGACTGATTTAATTGTTTGTGCAAATCAGATAGCAAAGGACATGGTTAACCCTATGTACACCAAATGTCATTTCATGTCGGGTTCTGCATTTTCACAAAAGCCGGCAATTGAATTAGCGGCTATTATACTATGTAGAAGTGTATGAACTATAAATATATATATATATATATATGTGTCACAAACTCAATGACATGTATATATATATATGAGGTGTAAAATTGCTGAAAAAAAATGCGTGGGCTCCCGCCCATTTTCGCAACCAGACAGACAAAGCCAGTGAGTGGGGGCAGATAATAATAGCCCAGAGAGGGACCATTATTTTTGGCCCCCCCCCGGCTACTAATATCTGCCCCCAGACACCCCAGAAAGGGCAAATCTCTAATTACATTTGCCCTTTCTGGCACTTTGCCCGTCTATTCCCATTGCCCTGTAGCGGTGGCGAATGGGTTAATAAGGGGTTAAAATGACCTTGCAATTGAAAGGTCACTTTAAGCCAGGTTAATAATTGAGAGCTGTCAATTAGACAACTATCAATTATTAATCCTATTGTATGAAAGAAAAATCAAACACACACACTTTAATAAAAAAGAAGTTTAATGAAATAATCACACAGTTTTTGACCATATTTTATTTACCTGCTAAAACCATTTCCTGTAATAAAAATAAAATAATAAAGCAAAATTATTCTTACCAATCCGATGCACAGTCAGGTCCCACGGTGTAATCCTTCAGAAAGGGTTACTGTTTACTGCAGGGACCGCAGCTAATGCTGCAGCCTCACAGTAAACCCCAAATGAATGAGTTCCTCTCCTGGCTGACAGGAGAGGAAGTGGAAAGCTTAATTGATTGCTTTCCACTTTCACTTCAGGTCAGCCAGGGACACCATCAGTGACGTCAGAGGGAACTGATTAACAAAAATAGGGGTTCCCTTCGAAAAAAAAATGGCGTGGGGTCCCCCCTATTTTTGTTAACCAGCCAGATGAAGCAGACCGCTGAGGCCTGGATTTTCAGGCTGTTAAGGAGCCAAGATCCATGGACCTTGCCAGCCTGATAATACCAGGCCACAGCAGTCTGCATATCTTGACTGATTAACAAAAATAGGGAATCCCCTCGAAAAAAATTAGCGTGGGGTCCCCCCTATTTTTGTTAACCAGCCAGATGAAGCAGACCGCTGAGGCCTGGTTTTTCAGGCTGGTAAGGATCCAATATCCATGGACCTTGCAAGCCTGATAATACCAGGCCACAGCAGTCTGCTTAGCTTGGCTGGTTAACAAAAATAGGGAATCCCCTCGAAAAAAAAACGGCGTGGGGATCCCCCCTATTTTTGTTAACCAGCCAAGTAAAATGCAGACTGCTGCGGCCTGGTATTAAAAGACTGTCAAGGCCCATGGATTTTGGCCCTCAACAGCCTGATAATACCAGGTTACAGCAGCCCCACATTTGGCGCATCAAAAGATGTGCCAATTGTGGCACTTTACCCGGCTCTTCCCACTTGCCCTGTAGCGGTGGCAAGCGGGGTAATAAGGGGTTATTGTCACCGTTGATTGCACGGTGACAATAAGCCCGGTTAATAATGGAGAGGTGTCAATAAGACACCGATCCATTATTAATCCCAAAGTTATTAAATGTTTAAAAAAAAGACACAGCAAGAAAAAAGTATTTTAATGAAATAAAAGAGACAACACAGTTTTCATTTTTTTATTACTCTCTCATTCCTGCGACGCCATCGATCTCCTGTAAAAAAAAAAAAAAAAAAACCAACAGTATACCACCTGTCCGACGCAGTCCATAGTAACGATTGTCCCACGACGATCCAGCTCTGCTACATCGGAATGACAGGCAGAGCCTGTCATCCCGGCGCAGCACAGCTGCTTACCAGCTTCCCCGGCGGTGACGTCATCGGACTGCTTTACGGCCGCGATTACCCAGCAGTCACTGCAGTTATCGCGAGATACTGCATGTGACCGCCGGGGAGAAGAGGATGGCGGCCATTAAGCAGCCCGGGATGTGACCGCCGGAGATCTTCTGCCGGGTAAGTGCCGCTGACTCCTGACAGACCCGACCGACGGACACTGACAGTGACAGTGACAATTCCGATTCCGGTATCCGATATGACGAAAATATCGGAACTCGGGATTGGAATTCCGATACAGCCAATATCGGCCGATACCCGATATTTGCAGTATCGTATCCCTCAACACTAATTATAACATGTTTTCAATTTTCTCCTGAAGTAAGACAGATGTGGACTCAACCTCTTTGATTCTTGTTAGGGACGATTAGAGGAGCAGGAAAAAACCCAAAATTTCAACTTTGAACAACCCCAACAAAAGTTATGGCCAGTCGTTTGACAAAGTGGTTTCACATTCATTGCTGCCATTGGGCCTGATTCAGTGATAACATGTTTTCAATTTTCTCCTAAAGTGAGACAGATCCGCATTCAACCTCTTTGATTCTTGTTAGGGATGATTAGAGGAGCAGGAAAAACTCAAAAATTTCAACTTTGAACAACCCCGACAAAAGTTATAGCCAGTCGTTTGACATAGTGGTTTCACATTCATTGCTGCCATTGGGCCTGATTCAATTATAACATGTTTCAATTTTCTCCTAAAGTGAGACAGATCCGCATTTAACCTCTGATTCTTGTTAGGGATGATTAGAGGAGCAGGAAAAACTCAAAAACTTCAACTTTGAACAACCCCGACAAAAGTTATGGCCAGTCATTTGACATAGTGGTTTCACATTCATTGCTGCCATTGGGCCTGATTCAGTTATAACATGTTTTCAATTTTCTCCTGAAGTGAGACAGATGCGCACTCAACCGCTTTGAATCTTGCTTAGGGATGATTAGAGGAGCAGGAAAAACTCAAAAATTTCAACTTTGAACAACCCCAACAAAAGTTATGGCCAGTCGTTTGACATAGTGGTTTCACATTCATTGATGCCATTGGGCCAGATTCTGTTATAAAATGTTTCATTTTTCTCCTGAAGTCAGACAGATCTGCTCTCAACCTCTTTGATTCTTGTTAGGGATGATTAGAGGAGCAGGAATAACCCAAAAATTTCAACTTTGAACAACCCTGACAAAAGTTAAGGCCAGTCGTTTGACATAGTGGTTTCACATTCATTGTTGCCATTGGGCCTGGTTCAGTTATAACATGTTTTCAATTTTCTCCTGAAGAAAGACAGATGCGCACTCAACCTCTTTGAATCTTGTTAGGAATGATTAGAGGAGCAGGAAAAACCCAACAATTTCAACTTTGAACAACCCCGACAAAAGTTATGGCCAGTCGTTTGACATAGTGGTTTCACATTCATTGCTGCTGCCAATGGGCCTGATTCAGTTATAACATGTTTTCAATTTTCTCCTAAAGTAAGACAGATCTGCATTCAACATCTTTGATTCTTGTTAGGGATGATTAGAGGAGCAGGAATAACCCAAAAATTTCAACTTTGAACAACCCCGACACATGTTATGGCATGTCATTTGATATAGTGACTTCACATTCTTCACATACATTGCTGCCATTGGGCCTGATTCAGTTATAACTAGAGTTGAGCGATACTTTCCGATATCCTAAAGTATCGGAATCGTAATGGTATCGCCGATATCACTAAAATATCGGCGATACCCGATACCGATACCGGAAGTCCCATGTAAGTCTATGGGAACAAAATATCGAAATTAAAAAAAACCCATTCTTGCCTTGTTGGTTAATTGTACATGAAGGAAAACAAGAAAGAGTAATGTAGAATGTATTGGGGGAGGTTGAGGAGACATTAAAGGCATAGATGTTTAACCCAATCCAATGGAATAGCATTAATTTTTTTTTTTTAGGAAATACGTTCGGATTGACGAAGAAATTCACAATGTTGTTAACCTTTTTTCTATTTTGTCAAATATGTCTGTTTCACAACTTCCATGGTCTTCACCTTTTTAACTTTTCACACACTTTCTCCTTCATAATCTTCAGCAGCATCATCTTTCTCATCAAATTATTCTTCATCTTCACCTTCTTAATCTTCTAAAACTTCTTGCTATTCATCTTTTTGTTAACATTACTTATATTGTTCTTATTAAACAGTTATTATTCTTCATATTCTACTTCTTCATCTTCTTCCTATTCATCCTTTTCATCATATTCTTATTTGTGACAGACATTCCTGTACTTGTAATCTGTAAAACTCTGAATTTTCATCCTTCCGTTCTTGCTGTCACGAAAGATTTTAATTACAACAGTATTTGTCCGCGTTCAGTTTAGCCTGCAGCAGCATCAGGCATTTTCCAGGGGCACCACGAGGAGGAACGGACTCACCCCCATACACTGCTTAGTCTTCTTCTGCTTAGAATTTAGAGCATATATTTTGCTCTTCATTTTGGTCTTATACTTAATGTTCTTCTGCTTTTTGATCTTCTGCTTATTGTTCTTCTGTCTCTTGTTCTGTATCTTGTAGTTTGTCTTAACCTTCTTTGTCCTGTTGGTGATGGTACAAAAGCCAATGGAAGTAACGAGGACCAGCTGACTGTGCTGGAACCCGGAGGGTCAGCAGAAGGAAAAGAGCCAATGGCACAACCGAGGACCAGCTGACGTTACTGGGACAGGGTTACTAAGCAGGAGGTACCTGTGCTCCAAAGCACTACCAAGGACCAGCAGACGTTGCTGGAACTCGGATACCGACATGGAGGCACCTAGGCCAAAGGCACTGCAGAGAACCAGCTGACGGTACTGGAACCCGGATGGGTAGCAGAAGGTACAAGAGCCAATGAAAGTAATGAGGACCAGCTGACTGTGCTGGAACCCGGAGGGTCAGCAGAAGGAAAAGAGCCAATGGCACAACCGAGGACCAGCTGACGTTACTGGGACACGGTTACTAAGCAGGAGGTACCTGTGCTCCAAAGCACTACCAAGGACCAGCAGACGTTGCTGGAACTCGGATACCGACATGGAGGCACCTAGGCCAAAGGCACTGCGGAGAACCAGCTGACGGTACTGGAACCCGGATGGGTAGCAGAAGGTACAAGAGCCAATGAAAGTAATGAGGACCAGCTGACTGTGCTGGAACCCGGAGGGTCAGCAGAAGGAAAAGAGCCAATGGCACAACCGAGGACCAGCTGACGTTACTGGGACACGGTTACTAAGCAGGAGGTACCTGTGCTCCAAAGCACTACCAAGGACCAGCAGACGTTGCTGGAACTCGGATACCGACATGGAGGCACCTAGGCCAAAGGCACTGCGGAGGACCAGCTGACGGTACTGGAACCCGGATGGGTAGCAGAAGGTACCCATGGAAATTAAAGTTGAGGCAGCAGGACTGTTTGCCGTTCACACAGCAGGGGAACAGCTGACATTACTGAACCCCAGTAACACGGGAGCAAGTGTAGACTGTGCTAACAGCACTTCCGAGAAACAACTGGCGGTGTTGTAGCCCAGGGATGAGAAGAGAACATGGTGGAGGCAGCAGGACTGTTTGCCGTTCACACAGCAGGGGAACAGCTGACATTACTGAACCCCAGTAACACAGGAGCAAGTGTAGACTGTGCTAACAGCACTTCCGAGAAACAACTGGCGGTGTTGTAACCCAGGGATGAGAAGAGAACATGGTGGAGGCAGCAGGACTTTTTGCCGTTCACACAGCAGGGAACAGCTGACATTACTGAACCCCAGTAACACGGGAGCAAGTGTAGACTGTGCTAACAGCACTTCCGAGAAACAACTGGCGGTGTTGTAACCCAGGGATGAGAAGAGAACAGGGTGGAGGCAGCAGGACTTTTTGCCGTTCACACAGCAGGGGAACAGCTGACATTACTGAACCCCAGTAACACAGGAGCAAGTGTAGACTGTGCTAACAGCACTTCCGAGAAACAACTGGCGGTGTTGTAACCCAGGGATGAGAAGAGAACATGGTGGAGGCAGCAGGACTTTTTGCCGTTCACACAGCAGGGGAACAGCTGACATTACTGAACCCCAGTAACACGGGAGCAAGTGTTAACTGTGCTAACAGCACTTCCGAGCAACAACTGGCGGTGTTGGAGCCCAGGGTCAAGGAGGATGTTTAAATACTAGATCAAGTATTTTCCTTGTTACGTGTCAATTAAAAATGTCTATACTACAAACAAGAGAAATATAACCTTTAGTACCATAAGATGATGATTTTACTTTTAAAAATATATGTAAATTAATAATTGACAAACATAAACGCATACATTAACATGTTGAAAAGCAATGCAAACCACAATAAAAATCGGTTAAATAATCTGCTATACGGTTTTAAATAAAAGCATACAAGTACATATCAGAATCCATTAATGATGGATAAGTAACAGTATGTACACCATTTTCATTTGCTGAATAATATCACTAAAAAGTTTTTAAAAATATCTAAAATTTTCCATCATGTAATACTGATAATATGTGCCAATCATTTATATTAACAAAAAAAACCTTTAAAAAGTGCATAGTGAAAACAGCTATTTATGCCTGACTGTGGACTTGCAAGCATGACAACGGATAGATAAGGTATATATAGATGAGTCTGCATAGCCACAGATGGTGAATGGCGATGTAATACTGTACCTCAATAAAGTGTGCGTTACTACTACATCCTTTTTTTATATAGCTTTATAAAAGGGTACGTGCATGTATGCTTGCGCCTTTGTTTGGACGCACAGACTGGCTTCCTGCTGTGACGCGTTGGGTATTGGAGCGTCTGTGCGTCTTATGACGCAGACTAACATTCACGGTGCGCATCGTTCATCATCGCAAGCGTACCGACAACACAAAGGCGTTGTCATGACTGCTTTACTCAGTAAACATGCACCTATGATGAAACATACACGCATGTGCCCTATTACATAACAAGCTACAAGAAAAATGCGTGTGAGGTGTGACACAGCTGTTTTGTTAAGGTACAGTATTATATCGACATTGTACAGGTGTCGCTATTCAGTCTGATAAATAGATATCATTCACCTATTCTATCAGTTGTCGTTCTTTCAGCACCACTTACAGGTATATATTTTGCTATTGTGACTATGCACTATTGACTTTACCAAGGTAATGCATGATTTTTGTTAGCGATTATCATGTTTACATGAAGGACCTTTATGATATGGGCTGTTAACTTTCTAATCAAATATGTATTTTTTAAAATGACACAAATATAAGTAATGTTGAAGAGGACTATTCCTACATGCATTGTTTGCACAATATTACAGGTGTACATCACGTCCCTTAATCAACATTGGATATTATATTTACTTGTATGCTTTTATTTCAAAGGCAAGAACACTGAAGTATAACCTTCGCACTGCAGCAGTTGTCAAAGTTCAACCCACATTATGCACTTCCAACATTGCAGTATTTGAGTCATCATGATGTGAGTTGGATTTGTCTAAGCTATGGAGTGACAAGGTTGACCATCAGTATCCTATAGCATAAGTAGGCTTTTGTGTTTGCATTTGTTTTCGACATGTGCATATCTGTAATAATATGTCACAATTATTTTGTTACCGATTTGTGACAGACAAATCATTTTATGGTTTGAAAGTTGACGTTTCAAATGTTTACAGCTTAGAAATCATGGTGTAGCCTCATATCTATGTGTAGCACTAGACACTTTGAGATGTCATGTTTTTTTCACCATGATTAGGTAGCTAGCAGTAATTTTTGCCGGACACACAGCAGGGGAACAGCAGGCGTTACTGAACCCCACAAACACATCAGCGATTGTTTTCATCTGTGCATCTAACACTTCTGAGCAGCAACTGGCGCTGTTGAAGCCCAGGGTCAGAGGGTGTAGGCAGAGGCCTAGTATGAGACGTTTGAAGTTGAAGTTGTAGTTAGCAGCAGTAATTTTTGCCAGACACACAGCAGGGGAACAGCAGGCGTTACTGAACCCCACAAACACATCAGCGATTGTTTTCATCTGTGCATCTAACACTTCTGAGCAGCAACTGGCGCTGTTGAAGCCCAGGGTCAAGGAGGGTGTAGGCAGAGGCCTAGTATGAGACGTTTGAAGTTGAAGTTGTAGTTAGCAGCAGTAATTTTTGCCAGACACACAGCAGGGGAACAGCAGGCGTTACTGAACCCCACAAACACATCAGCGATTGTTTTCATCTGTGCATCTAACACTTCTGAGCAGCAACTGGCGCTGTTGAAGCCCAGGGTCAAGGAGGGTGTAGGCAGAGGCCTAGTATGAGACGTTTGAAGTTGAAGTTGTAGTTAGCAGCAGTAATTTTTGCCAGACACACAGCAGGGGAACAGCAGGCGTTACTGAACCCCACAAACACATCAGCGATTGTTTTCATCTGTGCATCTAACACTTCTGAGCAGCAACTGGCGCTGTTGAAGCCCAGGGTCAAGGAGGGTGTAGGCACAAAATATTGAGTTATTGCCTTGTTACGTGGCCATTGCAAATGTATGTACTTCAAACAAGAATAAATGAAGTTTTACTACGACAATAAAATGATGAATTTCAATTACAAGAATAGAAAAATATTTATACTTGACAGTCCTCTGTGGTTGATAACGTTTAATGGCTAACTGAAAATATGGTAACAAATTCAAAGCTTTCGAGACTACTCAGGTGTCTTCATCAGGCTAAGAGTAAAGCCAAAAATGAAGAATCACATATTTCTACACACAACAGGACACAGGAATAGCTAAGACAAGTGAGGGAGGACAAGTGAGGGAGACCGGCAACAAAAAGGAGAACAAGGATGAATTATCAGCGCCACACAATCACAGATAAATTAATGAATTTACCTGTGGCAAAAGACTTTTGTATGCCCGGTCATAGCATCATGGATATGGAATTACTGGTATTAAAATATAACTTCAAATATGAGAAACGTACAAAGGTTTCAGAATATAAGCTCATCATGACCTTTGACACTGTTAGTGATGGAATGAATAGATCACATGGATTTATGTCATTCTATATCAATTAAGGAATCTGCGTCTATGACCTTCCAGGGTCATGAAAACCCCAAAAAATACGCCAATGAGAGGGCAATCAAACTTTCTATCCTTATCTAGGAACTGTTCCAATATTTATGTTCATCCCTGTGAGATAATGACAGTTCTGATACACGTCACTTACTTGTCTTACCTATTGCACTATTCCTGTGTCCTGTTGTGTATAGAAATATGTGATGCTTAATTTTTTTAGTTAGTCTTTCCCTGATGAAGAGACGTGAGTAGCCTTGAAAGCTTGCAATTTGTTTCCATCTTTTCAGTTATCCATAAAAAGGTATCAACCACTGCTGACTCTGAAGTCTAAATATTTTTCTATCTACTGGCTAACACGGTACAAAGATACACATGTTTTCTAATTTCAAGAAGGAAAAATAAAGAAAATACAAATATAAACGCATATATGCACATGCCAAAAATAAATGGAACAACACAACACCCAAAAAATTGGTAACAAAATATAGTGTTGTAAATTTAAGAATAAAAGTAAATGTTTTTTTTTATGAATAATGCTTAAGGAACGCTATGTTAAACCATAACATAGTGAAGACAATGGATTTTGTAATAGTCACTCATCATCATCATCGCAAATTTTATGTGACAGTCACAGACAATTCAATTATTTAAGTTCATAAAATCGTAACTTTCTATAGCATGTATGACATGTCCAGCATGGACTCATCAATGTGATTGATGACACAATAATGTACAATAAAAATAACCATTTAAAAAAACATTAGGCATTGTTTGTCACAATTTAAGTGTGTGCCTGCAAGTGTAGGTGAAACAAAGGCTACGGATAGCAAAGGTATATTCTATGTCTGTATCAGACAGTGGACAGCCTCTGATGGGTAATGCCGATGTTATACTGTACGTCAATAAAGTCTGCGGCTGAAATCATGCATTTTTTGCTTGTAGAGTGTTGAAGAGGGTAAAAGAATGTCTGGTTGCGCAAAGCTTTATCCGTCAACACTACCTTCCTACTGTCACGCGTAGGGTTGGGTAGCGTGTGGCAATTAGCTGACTATCAAATGTGAGGTTAGGCTGCGTTATTGCGCACTAGGGACGCAAAAAAAAATACAGCAGTAATAATTTAATGTGTAATACTACACCTATGACAAACCAAAAAATTACGTTCCCTCTTTAACAATGTACAAGACTAACAAGCCTAATGGTTGACGCTGACTTAATTGAGATACAGTATTACATCAACATTGTCCATGAGTAACTATGCACTGTGATACCTATATACCAGTATTAATTTATATCTCTTGTGGTTGTTTCAACAGCACTTGCAGGTATAAGTACCTATTGTCAGTATGCATGATGCACTTTCTAGATGTAATAATTTATTATTGGACATTATTACCATGTTTACATGCTGGCCATTTCATATATGGTGTTTGAAGTTACAGTTGGCATCAGTATGTGTATTTTATAATGTCTGTCATAAATAAACCTCGTGATGATGATGATGAGGATTTAATGATTCGTACATCCATTGAGTGCATTATCTTACAGGTACAGATAAAGTTCCTTAAAAAGCATTAATTCATAAGTCTGAAATGTACTTTTATGCATTAATTTAAAAATGTGAAGAGTAGACTATGTTTTATTTTTTGTTACCATTTCTAATAGACATGTGCAGATATGCGCTGTGATGACAAATTATTATTTGTCCATATTTGTCATAAAAATTTATCATTCTAGGCCTGCAAAACTTCACAATTTCATGTTTTCAGCATAACAAGCAGGGTGACGGCTCTTCCCTATTTGGAGCATGTTGGTCATGTGTTTTTCTGTCCATGTGTCGGGAACAGGACACTTCTTGCCGTTGACACAGCAGGGGAACAGCTGGCGTTACTGAACCCCACTAACAGTAGAGCTTGTGTTTTGTTCTGTGGACACGACACTTCTGAGCAGCAACTGGCAGTGTTGGAGCCCAGGGAGTAGAGTTCAGGTGGTAGAAAGATGAACATAACAGGAGACATGGATAACGTTGCGAACCAGTTATTTAATCTGAAAACGGACAGAGAAATTCTGGCGAGATCCATGCCTTGTTCATTTTCAGAAAAGTAAGCCGGTCTACATTATCGGAGGATAGTCGCATGCGACGGTCTGTTAGTACACCACCTGCAGCACTAAAGACGCGCTCCGATAATACACTGGCAGCAGGGCAAGCCAGCACCTCCAATGCATACTGGCTAAGCTCTGGCCATGTATCCAGCTTAGAGACCCAAAACTTGAATGGGGAAGAGCCATCTGGGAGTACACTGAGAGGCAAAGCCAAGTAGTCTGTCACCATCTGACGGATACGTTGCCTCCCGCTGACTGGAGCCCTCTCGGATGGTGTAGACATTTGTGGCGCTGCCACAAAACTTTGCCACATTTTGAACATACTGGTCTTTCCCTGTGCAGAGGCACTGCGTGTGCTCCCTCTTGTTGCAGAGCTCTCTACACTGCCTCGACGCACAGAGCTGCTTTGTAAAGCAGTAGCAGCAGCAGTGCTCTCGGCAGTAAGGTAGAACATTAGGGATTGCACCAGTGTGTCTTGGTACTCCCGCATTTTACGCTCCCGGTTCAACGGTGTGATGAGGCTTTTGACGTTGTCCCGGTAGCGAGGGTCTAGGAGGGTGTACACCCAATAATCAGACGTCGTGAGAATGTGGGCGATGCGGCGGTCGTTTCTTAGGCACTGCAGCATGAAATCAACCATGTGCTGCAGACTCCCAACTGGCAAAGAAACGCTGTCCTCTGCAAGAGGCGTTATCTCTGCCTGCTCTGCATCACCCCACCCTCGCTCTACATACTGACTAGAGCGTTGTGTACCTCCCTCTGGAGCGATGTCTTCCTCCTCCATTGACTCCTCCTCCTCATCCTCCTCACAAAGTGAGTCCTGCCCAGCCCTTTGTGAGGAACCACGTTGCGCTGACTTTCCAGAAGGTGATGGAATTTGTGACTCCTCATCCTCCACCTCTTCCAAAACCTCATCCCTTATTGCTTGCAGTGTTTTTTGAAGCAGGCAGATAAGGGGGACAGTCAGGCTGACTAGTGCATCATCTGCACTCGCCATCCGCGTTGACTCATCAAACGCACGCAAAACGTGGCACATGTCCTTCATAGTGGCCCACTCATTAATGGTGAAGTGTGGACGGCGCAAATTGCGTGTTGATTGCGCCTGATGCAGCTGATACTCCATAACTGCTGGCTGCTGCTCACACAACCGCTCCAACATATGTAACGTTGAATTCCACCTGGTGGATACGTCACATATGATGCGATGTTCAGGAAGGCGCAATCTGCGTTGCAGAGCTGCAATGCGCGATCTGGCCATGCTGGAACGTCGCAAGTGAGCGCACTCTAGGCGGACCTTGTGCAGCAGTGCATCAAGATCCGGATAGTCCCTCAAAAAACTCTGCACGACCAAGTTGAGCACATGTGCCAGACATGGTATGTGAGTGAGGTTGCCAAGGCCCAGAGCTGCCACCAGATTTCGGCCATTGTCACACACTACCAAGCCTGGCTGGAGATTCGCTGGCAAAAACCACACGTCGCTCTCCTGCTTGATGGCATTCCAGACCTCCTGCGCTGTGTGGCTTCGATTCCCCATGGGAATTAATTTCAGAACGGCCTGTTGCCGTTTGGCCACGGCTGTGCTCATATCGGTCGCATCAGGTAAGCGTCCACGGGTCCATGTGGAGGTAGACCGTGACGGCTCCTGCAGCGATGATTCTGAGGAACTGGAGTAGGAGGAGGAGTCAATGTGGACAGACTTGATTCCGGCAATCCTTGGAGTTGGCAGAACACGTACAGCGCCACTCGCAAGATCTGTACCCGGCTCCACAACATTCACCCAATGGGCAGTGAGTGAAAGGTATCGTCCCTGGCCATGGGTACTGGTCCACGCATCGGTGGTCAGGTGGACCTTGCTACTGACGGCGTTTAGTAGCGCATGTTTAATTTTTGCCTCAACATGCTTTTGCAGACCAGGGACGGCTTGCCTGCTGAAATAAAATCGGCTGGGCACATTGTATTGTGGGACTGCCAATGCCATTAATTCACGGAAACTGTCAGTCTCCACCAGCCTGAATGACAGCATTTCAAGGGACAGGAGTTTTGCAATGCCAGCATTCAGAGCCTGTGCTCGTGGATGGTTTGCCGAGTATGGCCGTCTTTTATCCCATGCCTGTGCTACCGATGGCTGTTTTGTGGCCTGGGTGTGTGAGGATGACAGGGAACTTGCAGCTGTGGGTGGAATAACACTGTGTCTCTGGACAACAGTGACAGAGGTTCTTCCATGGCGATCCTTTGAGGAAGCCTTACCAGCTGTGTGTGAACTGGAGGAAGAGGCTCCAACAGGAGCTGAAGATGTAGGTGCTGCTGTAGGTTGGCCTACATCTCCAGTGTGTCTTTGTAACTCAACAAAGTGCTTTGACCGCACATGTTTCCACATATTTGTTGTATTAAGGTTACTGACACTTTTACCTCTTTTAATTTTTTGATTACACAGCTTGCATTTTACATAGCAAATATCATCTGCAACTGTATCAAAAAAGGACCACGCAGAGCAAGTCCTGGGAGCGCCCGGTTTGGCTGTTGTAAGAGAACTGCTCCGAACGGGTGCCAAACTGGAGGCTACAGGCAAGCGAGTCTGCAGCCTACCTCTCCCTACTGTTTGGACCGTTGGTGCAATCTCTTCCTCAGAGCTGCTCCCACCACCTTCCTGTTCCTCACGCCATGTTGGGTCTTGGACCTCATCATCTCCACCACTACCCTCTTCCATCACCTGCTGTTGTTGGGTGGTCTGGCCAGCACCATGCTCAACAGAAACTGGCAACTGAGTCTCATCATCATCAGATGCGTTCTGCGGTGTGCTGACCATCGGCACTGGCTCACCCGCCTCTTCAGATTCAGAGAGACACAGCTGTTGCGCATCACTGCATACTGCCTCTTCTTCACATTCCAGAATGCTGCTTGGCTGGGCCCCTGTTTCCAAGCCAACAGATTCTGAGAACAGAAGCAGAGACTCAGCTGGCTCCTGTACAGAGCTCTCTGACTGCCTGGGCAATTTGGCAGGCGGTGAAGAGACTGATGGTTGTTCAACAGTGCTGTGGTCCTGAGAGGAGGTGGAAGGTATTGAAGTCGATGCATTGGCTGCCATCCAACCAACAACGGCTTCAATTTGTTCTTCACGCAGCAGGGGGGTACGCTGAGCTCCTACAAAAGTGCGCATAAAGGAACGCTCACGGGGAAAACTGGTGGATGCTGTGTCACTGGGTGCGGCAGCAGCCACAGAATCCCCACGTCCTCTCCCTGCTGCAAATCCACGGCCTCGACCACGACCACGTGCCTTACTCACTGACTTCTTCATCTTGGTAGATTGATAAAGAAAGTCAGAAAAGTTAAGGCCTAAGTGTGGTTATTCCTCACAGACTACTGTAATGTATGTGATACAGTTCATATAGCGTCTTGTGCTTGGTGCGATGAAAATACTTGAGACACAGGTTGAATAAAGAAAGTCTTGTATTGCTTCATACAAATTGGCAAAAATAAACACACAGGTTGCAAACACAGAAGCAGGAGACACAGCAGCCAGAGTAATCTAAGCTCAGCAATAACTCTCCACAACAGATTCAGATCTTCTTCTCTGTTACCGCAAGTCCATGCAAACGTGAGGCTCTCAAGAGCAGAGTTCAGAGTCCACAAGTGCTTCAGAGTTCCTCAGTAGGAATGGCTGGAGTACAAGGTCCAAGGCTTCAGGAGTCAGAACACAGGTTCACTGCAGGCTAGATTCTGAAGCACTGATTACTCAGCTGTGGCTGTTTAAGAAGCAAACGGAGAGAATCAGGGCGGGAACATGCAAGCTGGAAAACTCCATTTTGACTGAGGGCAAGATAGCTGCAGCAAAACAGAAAGCAAAATGGCAGACGAACAAACTGAGTTTCAGAAACAGATACACAGAACCTTACATTACTCCCCCCTTAGGGACAACCTCCGGATGACCTCAGACCAGGCTTGTGTGGGTACCTCTGATGAAACTGACGGAGCAAGCGAGGAGCATTAACGTTATTGACTGGCTCCCATGAGTTGTCCTCCACTGGGTAGCCCTGCCATTTAATCAGATATTGTAACTGATTTCTATACAACCTGGAATCTAAAATCCTTTCCACCACAAATTCTTCCTGACCATCGACTAGCACTGGGTCAGGGCAAGGAGAAGAATGTCCAGGAAACGTATTGGGTGTCGCAGCCTTTAGTAGGGATACATGAAAGACAGGGTGAATTCTCATAGTTCTGGGCAATTGAAGACGACAAGCAACGGCACTTATAATCTTACTGATTTTATAGGGTCCAATGTACTTATGTCCCAACTTAGACGATGGAATCCTTAATTTAAGATTTCTGGTTGACAGCCAGACCAGGTCTCCTACCTTAAAAGCTGGTGCAGGTTTACGAAATTTATCTGCTGCCTTCTTGTACCTTTCCTGAGCCGATTCCAGATTCTCCTTTAGAAGATCCATATTCTTCTGCAAAGTCGTGACTCTTTCAGCCACTGCTGGCAAAGGCGTCTCTATGGGAAATCGTGGTAGAATGTTAGGATGATAACCTAGATTAGAGTAAAAAGGAGACTGTTTAGTGGAGGCACTCTGAGAGTTGTTGTAAGAGAACTCAGCCAATGGAAGTAGATCCACCCAATCATCCTGTAGGTGGCAGATAAAGCAGCGGAGATACTGCTCCAGGGTTTGATTGGTTCGTTCGGTTTGTCCATTAGTCTGGGGATGAAAAGCAGAAGAAAGGTTTACTTTAATGTCCAATGCTGCACAGAAATTTTGCCAAAACCTAGAAGTGAATTGCACCCCTCGATCCGAAATAACCTCATCCGGTACTCCATGTAAACGAAACACATCTTTAATCATCAAATCTGATGTCTGTTTTGCAGTGGGTAAGCCGACACAAGGGATAAAATGAGCTGCCTTTGTTAAACGGTCAACCACCACTAGAATAGTGTTCTTCCCTTGAGAGGTTGGTAATTCCACAATGAAGTCCATAGAAATGGATCCCCACGGGCGGGACGGGGTGGGAAGAGGCTGTAACAGACCAGTTGGTGAAGAGCGAGGTGTCTTGCATCTTGCACAAACCTCACACGAAGTGACATAGTCCAAAACATCCTTCCTACAAGTGGGCCACCAAAAGAAACGAGAAAGAAATTCCTGTGTCTTTAGAATTCCTCTATGCCCGGCTATTTTGGAATCGTGAATGAGTTGCAATACTCTCAATCTGACTGTTTCAGGTATATACAGACGTTGTCCCAGAATCCACACACCATTCTTAAAGACAAGACTTACGTCCCTTGGGGGTTGAGCCAAAAAAGAATCCGCATGGTATGCTTCCTTGATGTCTTTAATTAGGTCTTGATGATGAATCACTCCTAGGAATCTAGAGTCAGGAAGAATAGTCTTAGGAGGAGTAATTGGACGTGTCTCTGCTGAGTAAATCCTAGAGAGTGCATCAGCCTTTCCATTGCGCGATCCTGGTCTATAAGAAATAATAAAATTAAATTGGTTTAAGAAAAGATTCCAGCGAGCCTGGCGAGGAGTCAGGCACTTAGCCGACCTGATGAAACTCAAGATTACGATGATCTGTCAGAACGACTATTTGCTGTGCAGCTCCTTGAAGAAGGTGTCTCCATTCTTTGAAGGCGGCAATAATGGCCAACAACTCTCTATTGCCCACATCGTAGTTCTTCTCAGCCGAAGACAACTGCTGGGAAAAGAAGGCACAGGGATGCAAGACATTCTTCTCACCTGTTCTCTGAGAGAGTATAGCTCCCACGGCACAGTCTGAAGCATCCACCTCTATTATGAAGGCAAGCTCTGGGTTGGGATGTACTAGGATAGGTGCAGTGGTAAATTTATCTTTTAGACGGGAAAATGCTTCCTGGGCTTGGGGAGTCCAGGAGAACTTAGACTCTTTCCGGGTAAGTTGGGTGATAGGTGACACTACCTCAGAGAAATTTCTAATGAAACGTCTATAGAAGTTTGCAAACCCGATGAAGCGCTGTACCTCCTTCACATTTCTAGGACTTGGCCAATCATTGATGGCTTGGGTTTTACTTCCATCCATACTAATTCCTTGTGTAGACAGTACATACCCCAGAAATTGAATTTCGGTCTTATGGAATTCACACTTTTCAAGCTTGATGTAAAGATGATTTTGTCTTAGACGTTCCAAGACCATTCTCACATGTCCATGATGTTCCTCTGTGGAGTTAGAAAAAATTAAAATATCATCCAAATAAATTACCACGAATGTATCTAGGAGATCCCTGAAGATGTCATTCACCAAGTGTTGGAAAGTGGCTGGGGCGGTACTCAGACCAAAAGGCATAACCAGATATTCAAAGTGTCCATAGCGTGACCTGAATGCAGTCTTCCATTCATCCCCAGGTCTAATACGGACTAAGTTATAGGCCCCACGAAGATCTAGTTTAGAAAAAATTTTGGCATGTCGCACTCTCTCCAATAACTCAGGGATTAAAGGCAATGGATAACGGTTTCTAATAGTAACCTTATTGAGTTCCCTATAGTCTACGCATGGTCTCAGGGATCCATCTTTCTTCTTTACAAAGAATATGGGTGCCCCTGCAGGAGATGAAGAGGGGCGTATGAAGCCCTTGGCTAGATTTTCGTCTATGTACTCTTTTAAAGCCTTCAGCTCGGGCCCCGCCAGGGGGTAGATCTTACCAAAAGGTATCTCTGCTCCAGGCAATAATTCAATTGGACAATCATATGGACGGTGAGGAGGAAGCTGGTCAGCGTTCTTCTTGTCACATAAATCCACATAGTCCTGGTATACAGCTGGTAGTTCAGGGACTGACATGGTTCCTTTAGGAACAGAGCAAGCTGAAATTTTTGGACTCATCTGTTTCTCTGGAAAGTGTAATTCCTTGGTCTCCCAGTTAATGGTAGGATTCTGAGCCTGCAGCCATGGTAGCCCTAGAATAATGGGAAAGTGAGGAGAAGAGATAAGCATAAAGGACAGTTTCTCTTGATGATCTTTACCCATAAGAACCTTTAAAGGCTCTGTTTCCTGATCCACTGGTCCAGAGGTCAGCAGGGAGCCATCCACAGTTTCCATCTGTACTGGAGCAGCCTTCTTCACTGAACGTATTCCCTGTTTTAGAGCAAAGGAGACATCCATAAAATTTCCACTTGCACCTGAGTCGATCATAGCAGAGCTAGACACCCAGGCTGAGTCAACCCAGAGTTTGATGGAAAGAAAACAGTGAGAATTGTTTTTCTTACAACTCAGCTGGGACACCGCTGAGGAAACTTGAAAGATGGCAGCATTTACACAGTCAACATCCTCAGAGGTAACGGAGTTTAAGTCCGAGAAATCAAGATCTGTTGCTGCAGCTCTCTCTGGAGCCTGAGGCTCGGACCTGACAGATCCCCTCTCGCAACACTCACAATGAATGAGTGCTGCAGTAGTCTTGCGAGAACGGCTGGGACAGTTAATAATAAAGTGCCCTGACTTACCACAATAAAAACATAGATTCTCCTTAAAACGATGTTCCTTGCGTGCATCACTAACCCGTCGTAGTAAAGAGTCTACCTGCATGGGTTCAGGTTCAGGTTCCCGTGTAATCCTACTCAAAGGTTCCTAGCTGGAGAGGAAGGCAGGAAAAGGTTAGTACGATTGCTTTCGAACCATCTCTCTTGCCTGCGTTCAGTTAAACGAGTATCAATACGGATGCAGTAGTTAATAAAGTCACCTAACGCAGTGGGAGGTCGGCACGAGCAAGTTCATCCTTAATTAGTGGGGATAACCCCTTTCGAAAAATAGATTTTTTGGCGGAATTGTCCCAGGTGGTATCAAGGGCCCATCTCCTGAAATCCAAGGCATATTCAGCTACCGAGTGCTTACCTTGGCGCAAAGCTAACATGGCTGCTTCAGCTGTTGCACCTCGATTGGGGTCATCAAACACCTGCCCCATGGCTGAAATAAAATCATCAAGGTGATTCAAACAATCATCCTCAGTCTCAATCAGAGGGTTTGCCCATATCAAAGCCTTGTTGGTAAGCAACATAATTACAGTAAGCACCTTAGATCGTTCAGTAGGAAATTGTGAAGCATGTGCAGAAAAAAAAAGATTGCATTGATTAACAAATCCCCTGAATTTTTCACGTTCACCACCAAAACGAAAAGGGGGCAACTTGGGAATCCCAGAACTCGGGGCCACGGCAGGAGCCTGGACTCGCCCCTCCAGAACCTCAATCCTGGCTCGCAAATCCTGGGTAGTCTGTCCAACCACTTGCAAATTGTGATTATTTAGGTCCTGAAGATTTGTAAAACGGGTCTTTATATTCTGCAAATCTGCAAGGATATTATCAGTCACTCCGCAAAGTTCCTTTATACGGGCCTCCATTTTCCAGATCTTTTAAGACAGGATACTGGAAGAAGAGGAAAAAAAAAAAAAAACAATAGTGTTCACCTGTGGCAACACTGAAGAAAGAAAAAACTTTAAGGGAACTGCTCACCTGGAATGGTTGTGAGAAGTCACAACCACTATCATCACAGAAAGCTTTCAACCAGACATCTGATATCCAGAGTTTCAGCAGACAAAAGAGAAGAGAAAAAAAAAACCAAAACAATAGTGTTTACCTGTGATAACACTGCAGAAAAAAAAACTTAAGGGAATTGCTCACCTGGAATGGTTGTGAAAAGTCACAACCACTGTCATCACAGAAAGTACAACCGGACATCCGATATCCACAGTACAGCAGACAAGCCTTTCCAGACCCAGCAGACACTAACGTTTGGCTTCAGAATCTTGTAATGTATGTGATACAGTTCATATAGCGTCTTGTGCTTGGGTGCGATGAAAATACTTGAGACACAGGTTGATAAAGAAAGTCTTGTATTGCTTCATACAAATTGGCAAAAATAAACACACAGGTTGCAAACACAGAAGCAGGAGACACAGCAGGCCAGAGTAATCTAAGCTCAGCAATAACTCTCCACAACAGATTCAGATCTTCTTCTCTGTTACCGCAAGTCCATGCAAACGTGAGGCTCTCAAGAGCAGAGTTCAGAGTCCACAAGTGCTTCAGAGTTCCTCAGTAGGAATGGCTGGAGTACAAGGTCCAAGGCTTCAGGAGTCAGAACACAGGTTCACTGCAGGCTAGATTCTGAAGCACTGATTACTCAGCTGTGGCTGTTTAAGAAGCAAACGGAGAGAATCAGGGCGGGAACATGCAAGCTGGAAAACTCCATTTTGACTGAGGGCAAGATAGCTGCAGCAAAACAGAAAGCAAAATGGCAGACGAACAAACTGAGTTTCAGAAACAGATACACAGAACCTTACAACTACAGTGAACCCTGCAGACAACTGTTCAGTATCTGTGAAAGGCCCCTTTGTGTACTTCTATAGTGTTTGCAACCAATGTATTGTATACGGATGGAAGCGCGTCACACTAATAGATTAGATTTTTTTCCACTAAAATGGAGCAGCACCAATTAGAGAAAAATGTGAAGGATGAGGCAGTGACACACGCTCAGCAGACTACAACCGGCCGTGGTTGAAGTACAAACTGGA
Organism: Oophaga sylvatica; assembly: GCA_033576555.1. Lineage (NCBI taxonomy): Eukaryota > Metazoa > Chordata > Amphibia > Anura > Dendrobatidae > Oophaga > Oophaga sylvatica. The sequence goes on along the minus strand of JARQOD010007199.1, from coordinate 13,954 downwards.
GCGTAATCTGCACTCACAAAATGAAAAGCTCACAGACTACAGTGAACACTGAAACACAACTATTCACTATCTGTGAAAAGCTCCTTTGTGTACTTCTATAGTGTTTGCAACCAATGTATTGTATACGGATGGAAGCGCGTCACACTAATAGATTAGATTTTTTTCCACTAAAATGGAGCAGCACCAATTAGAGAAAAATGTGAAGGATGAGGCAGTGACACACGCTCAGCAGACTACAACCGCAGTGGTTGAAGTACAAACTGGAGCGTAATCTGCACTCACAAAATGAAAAGCTCACAGACTACAGTGAACACTGAAACACAACTATTCACTATCTGTGAAAAGCTCCTTTGTGTACTTCTATAGTGTTTGCAACCAATGTATTGTATACGGATGGAAGCACGTCACACTAATAGATTAGATTTTTTTCCACTAAAATGGAGCAGCACCAATTAGAGAAAAATGTGAAGGATGAGGCAGTGACACACGCTCAGCAGACTACAACCGGCAGTGGTTGAAGTACAAACTGGAGCGTAATCTGCACTCACAAAATGAAAAGCTCACAGACTACAGTGAACACTGAAACACAACTATTCACTATCTGTGAAAAGCTCCTTTGTGTACTTCTATAGTGTTTGCAACCAATGTATTGTATACGGATGGAAGCGCGTCACACTAATAGATTAGATTTTTTCCACTAAAATGGAGCAGCACCAATTAGAGAAAAATGTGAAGGATGAGGCAGTGACACACGCTCAGCAGACTACAACCGGCAGTGGTTGAAGTACAAACTGGAGCGTAATCTGCACTCACAAAATGAAAAGCTCACAGACTACAGTGAACACTGAAACACAACTATTCACTATCTGTGAAAAGCTCCTTTGTGTACTTCTATAGTGTTTGCAACCAATGTATTGTATACGGATGGAAGCGCGTCACACTAATAGATTAGATTTTTTTCCACTAAAATGGAGCAGCACCAATTAGAGAAAAATGTGAAGGATGAGGCAGTGACACACGCTCAGCAGACTACAACCGGCAGTGGTTGAAGTACAAACTGGAGCGTAATCTGCACTCACAAAATGAAAAGCTCACAGACTACAGTGAACACTGAAACACAACTATTCACTATCTGTGAAAAGCTCCTTTGTGTACTTCTATAGTGTTTGCAACCAATGTATTGTATACGGATGGAAGCGCGTCACACTAATAGATTAGATTTTTTTCCACTAAAATGGAGCAGCACCAATTAGAGAAAAATGTGAAGGATGAGGCAGTGACACACGCTCAGCAGACTACAACCAGCAGTGGTTGAAGAACTAACTGGAGCGTGATCTGCACTCAAAAAATCAAAACCTCACAGACTGCAGTGAACACTGAAACACAACTATTCACTATCTGTGAAAAGCTCCTTTGTGTACTTCTATAGTGTTTGCAACCAATGTATTGTATACGGATGGAAGCACGTCACACTAATAGATTTGATTTTTTTCTAATATAATGGAGCTGCACCAATTCCACTAAATAAAATAAAAAAAAAAGAGTCAGTGACACGTGCAGATGCCTACAAACAGCGGTGGATGCAGAGCAAACTGCAGCGTCACCTGCACTGTCACACACACACCTTGCACAGAGCTGTTAAAACAACACTGGCAAAATGAAGCTTTACACAGCGGTTGGTAAACTAGCCTGCCTCAAGCACAGTAGTACACAAAATCGCAATATCTAACTGTCCCTCAGAGTGAGCAGAGTAGCGTTCTGTCCCTTACTGAGTTCACAGCACAGTGACGCTAAAATGGCGGCGGCGCCTTTTATAGTGCATTCTGACATCATTTCAGCAGCCAATCACAGCCATGCCATTAGTTAAGATGACCGCAGCATTACAGGATGTGCCCACACTTCGTAGGATTCCTCATTGGCTGACTAAAATCACATTGCCTCTCAAAGAATTATGGGAACTTCCGATTCCGGTATACGATATGGAAAAAGTATCGGAATTAAGTATCGGAATTCCGATAACGCGAATATCGGCCGATACCCGATACTTGCGGTATCGGAATGCTCAACACTAGTTATAACATGTTTTCAATTTTCTCCTGAAGTAAGACAGATGTGGAATCAACCTCTTTGAATCTTGTTAGGGATGATTAGAGGAGCAGGAAAAACCCAAAAATTCCAACTTTGAACAACCTCGACAAAAGTTATGGCCAGTCGTTTGACATAGTGGTTTCACATTCATTGCTGCCTTTGGGCCTGATTCAATTATAACATGTTTTCAATTTTCTCCTGAAGCAAGACAGATGCGCTCTCAATCTCTTTGAATCTTGTTAGGGATGATTAGAGTAGCAGGAATAACCCAAAAATTTCAACTTTGAACAACCCCGACAAAAGTTATGGCCAGTCGTTTGACATAGTGGTTTCACATTCATTGCTGCCATTGGGCCGGATTCTGTTATAACATGTTTCATTTTTCTCCTGAAGTCAGACAGATCTGCTCTCAACTTCTTTGATTCTTGTTAGGGATGATTAGAGGAGCAGGAATAACCCAAAAATTTCATCTTTGAACAACCCCGACAAAAGTTATGGCCAGTCGTTTGACATAGTGGTTTCACATTCATTGCTGCCATTGGGCCTGATTCTGTTATGACATGTTTCATTTTTCTCCTGAAGTCAGACAGATCCACTCTCAACCTCTTTGATTCTTGTTAGGGATGATTAGAGGAGCAGGAATAACCCAAAAATTTCAACTTTTAACAACCCTGACAAAAGTTATGGCCAGTCATTTCACATAGTGGTTTCACATTCATTGCTGCCATTGGACCTGGTTCAGTTATAACATGTTTTCATTTTTCTCCTGAAGTAAGACAAATGCGCACTCAACTCTTTGATTCTCTTTAGGGATGATTAGAGGAGCAGGAATAACCCAAAAATTTCAACTTTGAACAACTCCGACACAAGTTATGGCCTGTCGTTTGATATAGTGGCTTCACATTCTTCACATTCATTGCTGCCATTGGGCCTGATACAATTATAACATGTTTTCAATTTGCTCCTGAAGTAAGACAGATGTGGACTCAACCTCTTTGATTCTTGTTAGGGACGATTAGAGGAGCAGGAAAAACCCAAAAATTTCAACTTTGAACAACCCCCACACAAGCTATGGTCTGTCGTTTGATATAGTGGCTTCACATTCTTCACATTCATTGCTGCCATTGGGCCTGATTCAGTTATAACATGTTTTCAATTTTCTCCTAAAGTGAGACAGATCCGCATTCAACCTCTTTGATTCTTGTTAGGGATGATTAGAGGAGCAGGAAAAACCCAAAAATTTCAACTTTGAACAACCCCGACAAAAGTTATGGCCAGTCGTTTGACATAGTGGTTTCACATTCATTGCTGCCATTGGGCCTGATTCAGTTATAACATGTTTTCAATTTTCTCCTGAAGCAAGACAGATGCGCTCTCAATCTCTTTGAATCTTGTTAGGGATGATTAGAGGAGAAGGAAAAACCCAAAAAGATGGATTTTGGTAAGAACTTACCTGTAAAATCCTATTCAGCGAAGGAAGGAAAGGAGACACACTAGTAATGACTAGTGGGTAGGCGAAGCCCAGATAGGATTGACACCTCAGATTAAAAAGAGTGTTGACCGGCCCCTCCAGCTCGGGCTCCTCCTACTCCTGCTTCTTCAGTCGTACAAAAGCTTAGGGAAGAGCAAATATCACCAGCGGAGCAACATAACCCCTTCTGAAGGACTTCAGAGAAAAAGCAAGAATACAGGTTATGCATGCATGTAGGCAAAAAAACCACACAGTTCCAGGTAATACTCACTGGACCTGACCACCGCGATGAGCTGACAATGCTGGAAAGGAGCCGTAGCGCGTCAACCTCAGTCCAGATTATCGCTATCAGAAGAGGGTCACGCCGCATCTGAAAACACATCAACACACTTCTGCCATGGGCGGGTGCTGTGTCTCCTTTCCTTCCTTCGCTGAAAAGGATTTTACAGGTAAGTTCTTACCAAAATCCGTCTTTCAGCAGCAGAATGGAAGGAAAGGAGACACACTAGTAATGACTAGTGGGACGTCCCAAAGCAGTCCAAAAATTAAGGGTGGGAATATAACCAAGAAAAAACAGGCAGAATCCCAACAACCTTGGTAAATGCGCAACAGGCGCCAAATACAAGTTAACTAGAACTTTACACTACAGCCGCCTGTAGGACCCTGCGTCCTAAGGCCGCATCAGCGGAAGCACTGACGTCCACCTTATAAAACTTTGTAAACGTGTGGACGGAGCGCCAAGTCGCCGCTCGGCAGAGCTGAGCTGCCGAAGCCCCTTGATGAAAGGCCCACAATGAGGCCACAGCCCTCGTAGAATGAGCACGAATCTTAATCGGGCAAGGTTCGCCTTTAAGTCGGTAAGCCTCCAAAATGGCTGACCGAATCCAACGAGCTATAGAGTCCTTGGAAGCTCGTTGACCACGTCGACGACCTGCTGGAATCACAAACAAGGAGTCTGACTTCCTAAAACCTTGAGTAACAGACAAATAGAACTTCAAGGCCCGCACTAAATCCAATGTGTGCAAAACCCGTTCCTTTGCATTCCTCGGGCCCGGGCAAAGTGAAGGCAAAACAATATCCTGGTTAACATGGAATTGCGACACTACCTTAGGTAGAAAGTCGCCTCGTGTGCGAAGCACTACTCGATCCGGGTAAAATTCCAGGAAAGGAGGCGAGCAAGAAAGAGCCGCCAACTCAGAAACCCTTCTCAAAGAAGTGACTGCGACTAGGAAGGCAACCTTCCAAGAAAGCAAAGAAAGGTTAGCAGAATCCATTGGCTCAAAAGGCCCATGCTGAAGAGCCTCCAGGACAAGGTTGAGCCGCCAAGGAGACACAGGTGCCTTCCGCCGCAGAAACTGACGGGTTACCCCGCGAAAAAAGGAGCACACGTCCCTACGCGAGGCGATAACTCTCCGGAACAACAGGGACAGGGCAGAAACCTGACCCCTCAGGGTGCTAACTGCCAAACCCTTGTCCAGCCCGTACTGTAGAAAAGCCAACAGATTGGGAATGGAAAAAATCCTCGGGTTCCTTGAAGAACCCAAACACCACAAGAAGAAGGCTTCCCAGGTCTTGTGGTAAATTCTAGTAGTAGCCGGACCTCTGGCAGCTCGCAGAGTGGCAATGACTTCGGCTGAAAAACCTCTACGGGTCAGTATTTCGGTCTCAAGAGCCACGCCGGCAAACGCAGAGACTTCAAGTCCGGATGATGGACAGGACCCTGGGTTAACAGGTCCGGGCGAAGAGGAAGTGGAAATGGCGGTGCTGCCAAAAGCGACACCAGTGTCGAGAACCACGTCCTCCTTGGCCAATCTGGGGCTATCAACATAGCCGGGATTCTCTTCAGTCTGATCCGACGCAGCACCAGAGGAAGTAAGGATATCGGCGGAAACACATAGATTAGCTCGAATCGGTCCCACGGGGCCACCGAGCATCCACCGCCACAGCCTTCGGGTCCTTGTACCTGGACATGAAGGTCGGCAACTTGGCATTGGACCTGGATGCCATCAAATCCACTTGGGGAACTCCCCAAAGGGAGCACAGCAGTGCAAAGATCTCCGGATGAAGACTCCATTCTCCGGGATCCATCTTCTCTCGACTGAGGAAGTCCGCCGTGGTATTCTGAACTCCTGGAATGTGAATCGCAGAGATGGCTGGTATTCTGTCCTCGGCCCAATTCAGGATCCGAGACACTTCCACCATGAGCCTGGAACTCCTCGTCCCGCCTTGGTGGTTGATATACGCGACCGCCGTTGCGTTGTCTGTCTGCACTCGGACTGGTAGACCGCTCAAAGGGACCGTCCAGTGTTGGAGGCAAAGAAAAATTGCCCTCAATTCCAAGATGTTGATCGGTAGAACAGACTCTTCCGATGACCATACTCCCTGAACCCAGAGATCGTTCCAGACACCCCCCTAGCCCGTCAGGCTGGCATCGGTGGTTATAACCGACCACCTCGGAGGAAGGAAAGACTTCCCCAGTGATAACGTTCCTGGACGTGACCACCAACTTAGGGACTCTCGCACCCTGCGAGAGATGAGGATACTGCGATCCAGTGCAATCTGCGATCGATCCCAATGACTAAGAATGAGCCTTTGGAGGGCTCTGGAATGAAACTGGGCAAACGGAAGCGCTTCCATGAAAGCCACCATCAGACCTAAAAGGCGCATACACTTCCGAAGGGACATTGCTGTCGAAGACTTCATAGTCTGTACATGTCGAAGGAGACATGCCCGCTTGTCTGGAGGTAGGGACACCACTGCCCGTACCGTGTCGAAATGCATCCCCAAAAACAGGATTGACTGCGACGGTTCCAGAGACGACTTCTCCCAATTGACCAGCCACCCGAAGTCCTCCAGGAGCTAAAGGGATAGATTGCGAGCCGTCACCGCCTCCTCCTTTGAGGACGCCACAATCAAAAGGTCGTCCAGATAGGGAATAATCGTGACTCCCTGTCTTCGAAGAATTGCCATGAGAGGCGCTAGAATTTTTGTAAAAACTCTGGGAGCTGAAGCCAAGCCGAATGGCAGGGCCACAAATTGGTAATGGTCCTGACCTATGGCAAAACGAAGGAAGCGCTGGTGAGCCCTTCCGACGGGAACATGCAAATAAGCGTCGCGAATGTCGATTGACACCAGAAAGTCGTTCTGCGACAGGGTTGCCACAACGGAGCGAAGTGACTCCATGCGGAATTTTTGGGTGTGGACATGCTGATTCAATCTTTTGAGATCCAGAATAGGACGAAATTTGTCCTCTTTTTTGGGGACCACAAAGAGATTTGAATAAAAACCTTTTCCCCGGTCCTCTGTTGGAACCGGTATTACTACACCCTTCTGCAGAAGGAATTCCACCTCTCGCAGCAGAGCGGCAAATAGCTCGGGCTCTGACGGAATGCGAGACTGGCAAAAACTGTCCGGGGGTCGAGATGAAAACTCTATGAAATAGCCTGCCGACACAACTCGCGTTACCCAGGAATCCGGAATGCGGGAAATCCAATTCGCCTTGAATTGGAGCAGGCGACCCCCCACTCGAGAGCCCTCGAGTGAGGACCTGGCGTCAGTCTGCCTTGGCGGGCTTCTTGTCAGTTTCCCGCTTGTCTTGACGAAAACTTTGTTTCCAAGGGGTGCAGGATTTCTGAGAAGACTTCTTTCCCGAAAAAGAGGGACGACCCGATCCCCAAGAAGACTGACCGGATCGTCCCCTAGACCGAAAATACCGCCGACCATTACCGGCACTAGGTCTGCCAGACGTAGAAGCCATAGCCCTTCGCTGTGGTAAAGCCGCTTCTTTAGCCTTTGCCTTGGCAATCAGCTCTGTGAGATCAGATCCAAATAGCTGACCACCCTTGTAGGCTAAAGACAGTAAACCCTGCTTGGAAACCGCGTCCCCGGTCCACTGTCTAAGCCACAGTGCTCTTCTGACTGTGACCGCTGAGGATTGCGTCCTGGATAATAATGACGCAGTATCCAGACCTGCATCACAGCTATATCGGGCTGCAGTCTCCAATAAATCGAGAAGTCCATCAATCTCGGATAATGGAGATCTATTTTGCAACGCCTTCCGTAAACGGACCAAACAGCACAGGGAAGCCTTAGAAGCACACATGGATCCTAGTACTGCTCTGAATCCATGACCTGCAGCTTCATAGATGGATTTCGCCGCCATCTCCGTTTTTCTGTCCAGCGGCTCTTGCAGACTCGCTTTCCCTTTAACCGGAAGCAATGAGGATTTACTAAGCTGGGATAAAGGAACATCCACTTCAGGAGAAGGAATCCAATTATCCGTCAATTCCGTTGAACACGGATATAATGCTTCAAAGAACCGTGTCCCTTGAAAACGTTTATCCGGACACAGACGTTCCTTCTCCACTACCGTATTACGCTCTTCCAGAGCCGGTAATGTTGGCCGGTATGGTACTCCTGGTACATGCGGCCCGACTTACCAGGCCGTGTAGTTACCTCCTCCGGTAACTGTAACGCCTCTCTCATAGCTTCAATTAAAGCCTCTGTTCGGCTCACAAGAGAGAAAGAATGTCCCTGCCGATCCTCCTTATCCGAATTGGATAACTCCCCTTCTGAGTTTGAAGGAGAACCCTGTCCGCATTCCATATCAGATACCTCTGATTCGCTACGCGGAAAAGATGGCACTGGCCTGCGCCGCTTCCTGTCATGAGAGGATCTAGCTGACACCCACTGACCTAAGAGGTCAGACAAGCCAATAATTGACTGAGCGATGGCATCTAATTTGGTATCGCTGTAAATCGCAGCGCTTGATGCCGTCGAAGTCTGCGTATCAGATACTTGCGACTGATCCTGTAGCGGATCTGGCACATGGTCCGTACCTTACGGACCCTGAACCGACATGTCAGCAGTAAATTGGCAGGTCAAAACCCTGTTAGTAACTGGAAACAGTGTGGTTACTAAGCAGACTGAGCAAGTACGCTGAAGGGTTAAAGCTCTTAAAGAAGAGAGTTACCCCAGCTATCTCTCAGTATATAAATAACCTCCTGCGTTCTGATCCCTACCGGGTAGAACCTGCGGCGGTTATTGCTGAAAGGGTTAACCCTTCATAGGGGTTAATGCCGCCAACTCCCCACAACTCCCTATATAAAATAAAAGGAGTGTGCGAGTCCCAGGTCTCTATAAGAGAACGCGGCTGCAGATAAACGCTATCTGTCACTTGGAACACAGATAGGTTCTGCGCTGTGGGGTGATGATATTCACTCACCCAGCTGGCCTCGGTGAAAGTATACCTTAAATAGGAGGAGCGGAGCATGAGGAGCCCGGAGCCTCTGTAATGGCCGCCGCACTGAGAGAAGCAGGAAGAGAAAGACAGTGAAGCTGCAGTCTCCTCAGAGCGATTCCTGTCACAAAAAGAGCGGGAAGCGTGAAGCCACGCCCCCTCCGGCTTCAAAAAAGAGCGCGAACTCCTCGCTCTCTGCTCTCCTCTGTCCTGCAGGTATCTGCCTGCGGACATAAAATACAGTCACCAAACATGTCATCTAATACATGTACCAGCGGCTGCCGCAGCAGCCGCTGGGAGCACACACATTCACATAAAATGCGGTACTCACCAGCCGAGCGCCACAGGGACCCCCAGGGGTTTGTGGCGCTGTGCCCATCGCTTCCCCCCCCCGGGCGGGGAACGCAGTGACCCCCGATGTGCGGTTTGCGTCCCTGCCAGGGAAGCAATCCTCATCCCCCAGGGCCGGCGTGGAACTGCAGGGACCACCATACAGGGTATTACAGATCGCCAAGGGAGAGGTGGGGGTCCAGCAGCGCTGAGACCCCTGAGACCTCTAGACCACTTCTGGTGATCCAAGTCTCTTGTCCGATAAAAATAATAAAGTTTTCTGAGGAGCTGCTTCCAGCAGCAACCTATCCTCTGGACCTCAAATTTTAGACTGAAGAAGCAGGAGTAGGAGGAGCCCGAGCTGGAGGGGCCGGTCAACACTCTTTTTAATCTGAGGTGTCAATCCTATCTGGGCTCCGCCTACCCACTAGTCATTACTAGTGTGTCTCCTTTCCTTCCATTCTGCTGCTGAAATTTCAACTTTGAACAACCCCGACAAAAGTTATGGCCAGTCGTTTGACATAGTGGTTTCACATTCATTGCTGCCTTTGGGCCTGATTCAGTTATAACATGTTTTCAATTTTCTCCTGAAGCAAGACAGATGCGCTCTCAATCTCTTTGAATCTTGTTAGGGATGATTAGAGGAGAAGGAAAAACCCAACAATTTCAACTTTGAACAACCCCGACAAAAGTTATGGCCAGTCGTTTGACAAAGTGGTTTCATATTCATTGCTGCCATTGGGCCTGATTCAGTTATAACATGTTTTCAATTTTCTCCTGAAGTAAGACAGATGCGCACTCAACCGCTTTGAATCTTGTTAGGGATGATTAGAGGAGCAGGAAAAACCCAAAAATTTCAACTTTGAACAACCCCGACAAAAGATATGGCCAGTCGTTTGACAAAGTGGTTTCATATTCATTGCTGCCATTGGGCCAGATTCTGTTATAACATGTTTCATTTTTCTCCTGAAGTCAGACAGATCTGCTCTCAACTTCTTTGATTCTTGTTAGGGATGATTAGAGGAGCAGGAATAACCCAAAAATTTCAACTTTGAACAACCCTGACAAAAGTTAAGGCCAGTCGTTTGACATAGTGGTTTCACATTCATTGTTGCCATTGGGCCTGGTTCAGTTATAACATGTTTTAAATTTTCTCCTTAAGTAAGACAGATGCGCACTCAACCTCTTTGAATCTTGTTAGGCATGATTAGAGGAGCAGGAAAAACCCAAAAATTTCAACTTTGAACAACCCAGACAAAAGTTATGGCCAGTCGTTTGACATAGTGGTTTCACATTCATTGCTGCCATTGGGCCTGATTCAGTTATAACATGTTTTCAATTTTCTCCTGAAGTAGACAGATGCGCACTCAACCTTTGAATCTTGCTTAGGGATGATTAGAGGAGCAGGAAAAACCAAAAATTTCAACTTTGAACAACCCTGACAAAAGTAAAGGCCAGTCGTTTGACATAGTGGTTTCACATTCATTGTTGCCATTGGGCCTGGTTCAGTTATAACATGTTTTTCAATTTTCTCGTGAAGTAAGACAGATGCGCACTCAACCTCTTTGAATCTTGTTAGGAATGATTAGAGCAGCAGGAAAAACCCAACAATTTCAACTTTGAACAACCCCGACAAAAGTTATGGCCTTCGTTTGAATAGTGGTTTCACATTCATTGCTGCCATTGGGCCTGATTCAGTTATAAATGTTTTCAATTTTCTCCTGAAGTAAGACAGATGCACACTCAACCTCTTTAAATCTTGTAAGGGATGATTAGAGGAGCAGGAAAAACCCAAATTTCAACTTTGAACAACCCGACAAAAGTTAATGGCCAGTCGTTTGACATAGTGGTTTCACATTCATTGCTGCCATTGGGCCTGATTCAGTTATAACAGTTTTAATTTTCTCCTGAAGTAAGACAGATCGCACTTCAACCTCTTTGATTCTTGTTAGGGATGATTAGAGGAGAGGAAAAACCCAACAATTTCAACTTTGAACAACCCCGACAAAAGTTATGGCCAGTCGTTTGACATAGTGGTTTCACATTCATTGCTGCCATTGGGCCTGATTCTAGTTATAACATGTTTTCAATTTTCTCCTGAAGTAGACAGATCGCTCACAACTCTTTGATTCTTGTTAGGGATGATTAGAGGAGCAGGAATAACCCAAAAATTTCAACTTTGAACAACCCGACAAAAGTTAATGGCCAGTCGTTTGACATAGTGGTTTCACATTCATTGCTGCCATTGGGCCTGATTCAGTTATAACATGTTTTCAATTTTTCTCCTGAAGTAAGACAGATGCGCGACTCAACTCTTTGATTCTTGTTAGGGACGATTAGAGGAGCAGGAAAAACCCAAAAATTTCAACTTTGAACAACCCCGACAACAAGTTATGGCCTGTCGTTTGATATAGTGGTTCACATTCTTCACATTCATTGCTGCCATTGGGCCTGATTCAGTTATAACATGTTTTCAATTTTCTCCTGAAGTAGACAGATGCGCATCAACCTCTTTGATTCTTGTTAGGGATGATTAGAGGAGCAGGAAAAACCAAAAATTTCAACTTTGAACAACCCCGACAAAAGTTATGGCCAGTCGTTTGACATAGTGGTTTTCACATTCATTGCTGCCATTGGGCCTGATTCAGTTATAACATGTTTTCAATTTTCTCCTAAAGTGAGACAGATCCGATTCAACCTCTTTGATTCTTGTTAGGGATGATTAGAGGAGCAGGAAAAACCCAAAATTTCAACTTTGAACAACCCGACAAAAGTTATGGCCAGTCGTTTGACATAGTGGTTTCACATTCATTGCTGGCCATTGGGCCTGATTCAGTTATAACATGTTTTCAATTTTCTCCTGAAGTAGACAGATCGCACTCAACCTCTTTGAATCTTGTTAGGGATGATTAGAGGAGCAGGAAAAACTCAAAAATTTCAACTTTGAACAACCCCGACAAAAGTTATGGCCAGTCGTTTGACATAGTGGTTTCACATTCATTGCTGCCATTGGGCCTGATTCAGTTATAACATGTTTTCAATTTTCTCCTGAAGTAAGACAGATGCGCACTCAACCTCTTTGATTCTTGTTAGGGATGATTAGAGGAGCAGGAAAAACCAAAAATTTCAACTTTGAACAACCCGACAAAAGTTATGGCCAGTCGTTTGACATAGTGGTTTCACATTCATTGCTGCCATTGGGCCTGATTCTAGTTATAACATGTTTTCAATTTTCTCCTGAAGTAGACAGATCTGCCACTCAACCTCTTTGATTCTTGTTAGGGATGATTAGAGGAGCAGGAAAAACCAAAAATTTCAACTTTGAACAACCCTGACAAAAGTTAATGGCCAGTCGTTTGACATAGTGGTTTCACATTCATTGCTTGCCATTGGGCCTGGTTCAGTTATAACATGTTTCAATTTTTCTCCTGAAGTAAGACAGATGCGCACTCAACCTCTTTGATTCTTGTTAGGATGATTAGAGGAGCAGGAAAAACCCAACAATTTCAACTTTGAACAACCCCGACAAAAGTTATGGCCAGTCGTTTGACATAGTGGTTTCACATTCATTGCTGCCATTGGGCCAGATTCTGTTATAACATGTTTCATTTTTCTCCTGAAGTCAGACAGATCTGCCTCAACCTCTTTGATTCTTGTTAGGGATGATTAGAGGAGCAGGAATAACCCAAAAATTTCAACTTTGAACAACCCTGACAAAAGTTAAGGCCAGTCGTTTGACATAGTGGTTTCACATTCATTGCTGCCATTGGGCCTGGTTCAGTTATAACATGTTTTCAATTTTCTCCTGAAGTAAGACAGATGCGCACTCAACCTCTTTGATTCTTGTTAGGATGATTAGAGGAGCAGGAAAACCCAAAAATTTCAACTTTGAACAACCCCGACAAAAGTTATGGCCAGTCGTTTGACATAGTGGTTTCACATTCATTGCTGCCATTGGGCCCTGATTCTGTTATAACATGTTTCATTTTTCTCCTGAAGTAGAACAGATCTGCTCTCAACCTCTTTGATTCTTGTTAGGGATGATTAGAGGAGCAGGAAAAACCCAAAAATTTCAACTTTGAACAACCCGACAAAAGTTAAGGCCAGTCGTTTGACATAGTGGTTTCACATTCATTGCTGCCATTGGGCCTGATTCAGTTATAACATGTTTTCAATTTTCTCCTGAAGTAAGACAGATGCGCACTCAACCTCTTTGATTCTTGTTAGGAATGATTAGAGGAGCAGGAAAAACCCAAAAATTTCAACTTTGAACAACCCCGACAAAAGTTATGGCCAGTCGTTTGACATAGTGGTTTCACATTCATTGCTGCCATTGGGCCGATTCGTTATAACATGTTTTCATTTTTCTCCTGAAGTCAGACAGATCTGCTCTCAACCTCTTTGATTCTTGTTAGGGATGATTAGAGGAGCAGGAATAAACCAAAAATTTCAACTTTGAACAACCCAGCAAAAGTTAAATAGGCCAGTCGTTTGACATAGTGGTTTCACATTCATTGTTTGCCATTGGCCTGTTCAGTTATAACATGTTTTCAATTTTCTCCTGAAGTAAGACAGATGCGCACTCAACCCTTTGAATCTTGTTAGGATGATTAGAGAGCAGGGAAAAACCCAAAATTTCAACTTTGAACAACCCCGACAAAAGTTATGGCCAGTCGTTTGACATGTGGTTTCACATTCATTGCTGCCATTGGGCCAGATCTGTTATAACATGTTTCATTTTTCTCTGAAGTCAGACAGATCTGCTCTCAACCTCTTTGATTCTTGTTAGGGATGATTAGAGGAGCAGGAATAACCAAAAAATTTCA